>JWZX01002191.1:0-30740 GCA_001275005.1 Chrysochromulina tobinii | reverse complement strand
TGCTCGTTGGCATGCGCTCGACAAAGGTCATCAGCTGCCTCACGTCCCCCTCATTCCCCAGCCGCTGCAGCAGCGCCTGCTCCTGCTGCGCCTCGGTCAGCGGCGCCAGCTTCAGCATACGGAAGCCGGAAAAGCGCGCCTCGACCACGCCCGCCGGCCGCGAGGTGCAGAGCATCACGTGGCCCTGCGGCGCCAGCACCTCGACGACGTGCTGCTCAATCTCGGCGCGCTTGGCGCCCGCCTCGTCGAGCCCGTCGAGGAGGAGCAGCGCGCGCCGCGCCATCATCGCCTGGCGCAGCATGCGGTGCACCTCGGGCCTCTCCTTGAGGCTGAGGTACGCGTCGACCCAGTTCCAGTGCGACGCGAACGCGTCAGGTGCATCGCGCAGCTTCGCCTGGAGCAGCTGCACCTTGATCACGATTGGCACCAGCTCGGCGCGATCGAGCGCCAGGACCACCGCCTGGCTGATGAGCGTCGTCTTGCCCGCTGCAGGCGGCGCGGTGAGCAGCGCGGCTCCCGGAGCAGTGATCGCCTCGCCGCGGCTTCGTGAAGCGTGCAGCGAGTGCAGCCAATCGCTCAGGCCGCGCACGTCGCGCACGCCAGCCAGATCGGCATCTCCCATCACTTCGATGGCCACACACTGCTGCAGCGCATCCAACAGATTGCCGGAGAGCGCATCGAAGATCTGCGTGTGCTCCTTGCGCAGCTTCCGCGTCCACCACTCGTGCATCGCCTCGTAGGCGGCATGCGGCAGCTCGCGCGGCGCGTGGTTCCACGGGTGCAGCGTGAGCGTGGCTGGTGGCTCGCCGCTGCCCTCCAAGAAGGTGAGGCCGTGGCGGAGGCCGTCGGCGCCCGCCGTGGCCACATCGGCATCGCGCCAGCCGCCGGCCGTACGCACGGTGAGCGGCTGGCCGGCGGCGTAGCGCCGGGCGCCGCTGGCGCCGCTGGAGCGCAGTGCCGCAGTGAGCATGGCTTCGAGCGCGACGGGCTGCAGCCTCTCGATCGCCGCACACACCTTGCCGAGCGCTTCTTGGAGCTGCTTGGGATCGCCCTGTTGTTGTGCTTTGAAGAGCGTCGCCGCTTTGTCCACGCACGACCGCACGGCGCTGCCCGCCTCGCGCGCCGCGTGTGCGATGCTTTGGCATCGCGCCGCGCCGTCGGCGATCTCGCGCGCCCGCTCGCCCACGGCGCGCAGAGCCGACTCCGACTCCATCCGCCGAGCATCGTCCGCCAGGCGACGTGCGGGCTCGACGAGGTCGCGAAGCGCACGCGCATCGCGGATGAACGCGGCCTCCCAGCCGGCAGCGGGCGGCCGCCACGGCAGCACCGCCTGGCTGCATCGATCGTAGGCGAGCTCGGCGTCGTCGTCGCCGCCCATGACGGCGGCAGCGACGCGCCCCCCGGTCGCATCGACGACGCCAAAGCGCGGCCCGCCGCCCGCGCCGTTCCCCTGCCAAGAGAGCAAGAGCAGCGGCTGTCCCTCGGCGAGGCGCAGCGGCGACGCGGCGGGTGCATCGACGTGCGGCAGCGGCTCCGCCGGCGCGGCCGTCGCGATGCCGGACACGAGCATCTGAAGCGACCCGAGTGTCTTTGTCAGCGCACCGACGGTGTCGTGCACGTACTTCGTGTACAAGCCAACAACCACGGGGTGATCGCCCTTGCTCGTGAACTTGGACTTGTTGATCCGCTCAATGTCGGCAGCAACATCGAACTCGCCTACCTCAACCTCAATGGGTGTTGCGTCCGCGTCGCTGCTCAGCGCAAAGACCTTGGGCTGAAGCTGATCGAGGTGCACCCGGAGCGCGGGGTAGGCCGTCAAGCGCTTCATCAGCTCCCGGCTCAAGGAGTCCTCGCAGCAGCACCTGCGTGGGACAGTGTGGCAGCCGCGTGAGGGATGAGAGGGGATCCTATCACATCTGTGCAGAATAGAATGGGCAGCGCTCACCATCCACGAGAAAAGTACGGCGTTTCGTTGTAGAGCGTGTCGAGCCCCTCGCAAAGGCCGGGCCAGGCACCCGCATTCTTTGCCGCGACGGCAGAGGCGTGCGAGGCAAAGCGCACAATGGGGGGGCTGTGGCTTAGGTCGCAGCTCTCGATAATTCCGAACCCGATGAGCGCCGCGCGTACCTTGTTCTCGTCGACGTTTGCGCTCAACTTGAACAAGCAGACAACGCCATCGAACTCGGCTGGCCGGGGTGGGATCTCCTCGATCTGCAGCACGGTCGTTGCAAGGATCGACGCATAGAGCTGATTCATCGCCCCACCCTCGAGTGCGAGCTTAAAGGAAGCACTCTGCTCCGGTGTCCTTGGTGCCTGATACAGCGATCCAAAGTCCCAGAACAAGGCTTCGATTCGAATGGCCATCCGCTTCAACGCGCGTCGAAGCACGCGGAAGCGCGAGCCCTTCGGATCCGGATCGCCTGCCATGAGCCAGCCATAGGTCAGCGCGCCGATGCTCCGATCTCCACGCTCGACAAGCGCTACGGCCTCTTGAGGGTTCAGCAGCGGCGACGGCGAGACCCCGCTCCTTTCAATCTCCTCGAGCGCTTGGCGATTCGGCATCTTGAAGTTGTCCAGCTGCTTCATCAGCCACTCCACGCGTAGCAACCGGATCGCTCCGCTCAGAAGGACTTTTATGAGGATGGTGTCGAGCTCTGAGAGCGCCTGATGCAGCTTTGGCGGCAGCAGTGCACAGCCGTCCATAGTCGTTCGAAATACCATAGGCTGGCGAGGTGAGTTGTCAGCTTCGAGAATCGCCCGATTCACATTGCGCACATTCAGCGCATCGGCTGAGCTCGACGGTCCTGATGAAGACGGCCCACGCGGCGCGAAGGCCTGCACGATCACGTCGATAATGGAGCTGCCGATCTCGAAGATCGGGTTCCTCGTCTCGGCCGACGCCTCTGCCGGCGCCGGCTCTGCCTCCGTCGCCGCTCCGGCCGCCGGCTCCACAACTTCCGTAGGCGCGCTGTCGGTCGTCTCGGGCACTGGCTCGACGACCTTCGCGTCTTCGGGAGTTGCCTCCGCGCCTTGCTCCACAGCGCGAGATGGTGATCTCGGAGGGCCCTCCAGGTCCTGGATGAATGGCTCGGCTTGCGCGCGAGGCTTGCTCGCGGCGCAGCCGCCCCCTCGGACGCGCACCATCCCCGTCAGTCGCTCCTCCGCCGCCTCAGCATTCGCCTCCGCCTCCGCCTCCGCCTCGACCGCTGCCTGGGCCGATTGCGCCGCCACTGCAACGGCGTCGTCAACGTCGTCGATGTCGTCGAGATTGGTGTCGTCTCCGTCATCGCAGGCATCAGGCCGCACGGGGCCAAGTGCCTCGGATACCTCGTCGACAGCAGGAGCAAGCGTCAGAAGCTTCCTCAACTCCTTCCAAAGAGTCGCTCCGCCGTCCTTGGGCTGCACACGAATGCGTGTCCCGGAGCGCTTGATGACAGTGCCTGTGATTTCGACTCTCTTATGCTTGAAGCGCACGTAGTCGCCCTCCTTCGTGTCCATCGGTCGGGTGGCGGGTTGGTGATTTGGGGACGGGACAAGGAGACGATCGCGATTAGACCATCGTGAGCCGTTGAGCTCATCACGACGCGGATTCATCTCGGCACATATTTTGGCTTGTGGAACGAGGAGAAATTTGCTTGACCGTTTAGCACTGCGGACAAGGTAGAAGGTTACACATGTCGCTTTCCACTTTTATTCTCTCACCGCGTCTCAGGACTCAGCTGTACATGTACCTTGTACGCTGTGCGCTGTGACCAACAGCCCGCGTACCCGTGCCTATCACGTATCAGGCTGATATTTTGGTTTTGGTTTTGCCTGGGCAAAAAGGCGTTCGAAGCCAGGCTAGTCTGGGCATATAGGTTATGGCGAGCTACAATATAAAACTGCCTTCCTTTTCGCCCTTTTGAGATACACATTACTGACATGTGATTGTACCGTCGGGGGGCCAACGACAGGCCAGAAAGGGCTGGTGTTCCGTCCCCGCGGCGCTGTGTCTCGGTTCACGACCACGATACATCCACAACTCTATCACAGTAGAAACACGACACACGCCACACAAACCACATGCTACCTCACGTGCTCTTTATACTTGTTGTGCTCCTTGTATCTCGTTGTATCTCGTTGTATGAGACTCGTTATCTCGTTGTATCTCGTTGTATCTCGTTGTATCTCGTTGTATCTCGTTGTATCTCGACCCTGCATCACACATCTCCTGCCTTTGTATGATGTATCTCGTTATCTCCTTGTATCTTCCTTGTGCTCGTTATCTCGTTGTATCTCGTAATCCCCTGCATCACACATTGCTTTTGTAGATCTCGTTATCTCGTTTATCTTCCTTGTGCTCGTCATCTCGTTGTATCTCGTAATCCCTTGCATCACACATCTCCTGCCTTTGTATCTCGTTATCTCCTTGTATCTTCCTTGTGCTCGTCATCTCGTTGTATCTCGTAATCCCATGCATCACACATCTTTGCCTTGTAGTATCTCGTTATCTCGTTGTATCTCGTTTATCTCACTTATTGTAGGCGGTGTTCATGCTCTTTTGTCCGTTTCATGAAGGCACGTGCTCGATCGCTGCAGTTCCCTGTGGCTCGATCAGATCCTTCTGCGGTTCACGATAAACGATGACGAACGTGACTTGTCTAGGAGCAGATCCCCGTTTGCCTTGCCAAGGACGCGCACCATGCCGGCTAGCACACCCTGCGGCGCGGTCAGAAGGTCGTACGGCGCTCCGTGTTCGAGGAGCTTGCCCTCGCCCATGACCAGAAGCCTGTCGTAGTCGATGACAGTGTTCAGCCGATGCGCAATTGTGAGCAGCGTACGGCCGCTAAACTCGTCGCGTAGCAGCGTCTGGATCGCATCGTCCGAGTGGTCGTCGAGATTCGACGTTGCCTCGTCCAGAATGAGGATAGGCGCGCGCTGGAGCAACGCGCGAGCAAAGCAAAGGCGCTGCCGCTCGCCCGACGAGAGGTTGGTGCCGCCCTTGGCGACGTCGAACTCGAGCATCTGCTCGGGCATCTGCACGCGGCTCAGGCAGTTCCTGAGCTCCTTTTCGGGCACCTTGCCGAAGGGATCGAGGTTGCGCGCGACGGTGCCTTGGTGCAGGACCGGGTCCTGAGGGATGATCGCCAGCGCGCGGCGGAGCGCGCGCAGCCCGAGCTGGCCGATGTCCCTGCCGTCGATGGTGATGGTACCACTCGTCGGTTCGACGAGACGGAAGAGCGCCAAGATGAGCGTGCTCTTGCCCGCGCCGGTGCGACCAACTATGCCCACCTTTTGGTGCGCCTCAATGGTCGCCGAGAAGTGAGCAAGGCTGAGGGGTAGACCGGCGCGGTAGCTCATGCACACGTCCTTGAAGACGATCGCGCCTCCGCACGGCCACTCCGAGACGGTCGGGTCGGTGGCCAGTTTGTGCGGCGCCTCCTGCTCGATGCCATGAAACTCGAGCAGCCGCTCGAGTGAGGCCATGTCCTGGCGCACCTGCACGTAGAAGTCGGCGAGCACGCCGATATACGAAGGCATGGACAACGCATACATGAGCGCTAGGCTGCTCTGCTCGGGCGATCGGTCGAAGCGTGTGCCGACCACCACGAACATGGTCGTCATTGCGAAGACAGAGGAGAGGAAGGAGCCTATGTGCCCAGACCACGCCTGCAGCGCCCGCACATAGTAATGGAGCTTCGCCCACTCCTCGATGTTGGCTGACTGGCGCGCCGCGAAAAAGGCTTGGAGCCTCATCGCACGAATGAGCGCTGTGCCATCCTTGTTCTCGGAGACGGCCGACAAAATGGACGACACGGTGTTGTTGGCCATGCGGCGGGCCTCGCGGACAAGAAGCCAAAGGAAAGTATCATGATCACCAAAACGATCACCAAGATTGGCACGACTATGGCAACATAGATGAACAGGCTCAGCGAAATGCCGATAGAATTCGCGACTGTATCGATGTCCATGGTGAGCCTAGTGTCGACCACCTGCAGGTCGGAGGTGAAGCGGGAGAGGATGCGGCCGCTCGGCGTCTTCTCGAACCACGAGAGCGGCGCGTGGACAATACGCTTGATCATTTCAATATGAAGCGTGCGCGACGCCTTGACGCCGATGATAGAAGCCCAGACGGAGGTGAGGACGTGGAACACCACGTGCGAGAAGCCCAGCGCAAAGTAGATGCCCACGAAGCCACCGTGCGCCAAGTCAATCTTGAAGACGGGCTCGGTGCGCGAGGGCGAGGACGGCGCGGCGGCGCGCGGCGTGCTGTTGGGCACGAGGGTGAGCGACGTGTTGTCGGGCAGAGTGACGGGGTATGGCGGGTTCTGGGGCAAGCTAGCGATCCAAAGGGTCAGCCACACGTCGGTGAGCAAGTACGCCGTCCACGTGACGATGAGGAGCCCGAGCCATACGAAAAGTTGAGGGTAGCCGAGGGCCGAGAGGAATTGCCAGTACACACTGGCCGAGAAGCCGCCCGTGTTCACCGCCTCCTTGATGTGCAGCTGCGACGGGATCGCTGTACCCTCCGCGCCACCGCTGCCCTTCTTCTCCTCACCTGCGCCGCCGCTGCTGTCCACGAGATCATCGACGGAGCCACCGCCGTTGGTGATCCGCGCTGCGAGTTCACCACCATCTTCGAGGATCTCTGTGACCAATTGGTCGGAAGTGAGGTTGCCCTCATCAAGTGTGAGCACCCGATCAAAGGCTCGCAGGTGATGCAACTGATTGATGGCCACTAGTGCCGTGCGCCCGCCACAGACTTTGCCTCCGCCGCCGCCATCGCCGCTGCCGCCTTTGTCGCCTCCGCCTCTGCAGCTCCCCTCGCGCACATACCGTTCTAGCGAGGCGAGGATCAGGGCGCCCGTGCGCGTGTCGACTGCCGAGAGAGGATCATCGAGTAGAAGCAGCTGTGGCTGGCCGTAGAGCGCTCGGGCGAGGGCGATGCGCTGCTGCTGCCCGCCGGATAGAGTGAACCCGCGCTCGCCCACCTCCGTTAGCAACCCACGGGGCATGCTGGCCAGGTCGGCGCTCAACTCGCAATCGGCGACCACGCGCTCGAGCAGGGCCGCGTTGTACTGGCGGCCGGTGATAATGTTATCCTCGAGCGTCCCCGCGATGGTGAACGGGCGCTGTGGCACGATGGCGACGTCGGGCGTGGACGCGATCGAGCCACTCAGCAAGAGCGCTTCGTTCCACGCGGCCGCAAGTAGCGACGACTTGCCGCTGCTCATCGGCCCGATGATCGCCACCAACGAGCCAGCGTTCAGCGTGAGTGAGAGCGCGGGCAGAACGGACGTCATAACGTCAACGCGTTCGTCTGAGCTGTGAAGGGTGAGCTGTGAAGGCTTCGTCCGAGTGACGTTCTGAACGGGTTGCGAGAAGGCTTCATCTGCACTCGCAAGGCATTGCGAGAAGGCATCGTCGTCCGCTGCCCCTTGCTTCAGAGAGGAGCCGGGGCCCGACACAGACGGATTTCGGCGGAAGCCGATGTTGCCCCGTCTGGAGCGAATGGCAGGTGAGCGAGGCAGGCGAGTGGCAGGTGAGCGAGGCTGGGCGACCTGCGGCTTTGGCGACGAGTCTGGCCAACTAATGGAAGCATCCTGGAGCACGAGCAGCGGCATGCGCCCCTCCGAGGCTGAGGGCGGCTCCGAGGCTGATGGCGGCTCCGAGGCTGAGGACGGCTCCGAGGCTGAGGGCGGCTCCGAGGGCGGCGACACCAGCGACGGCTCGCCGGCCGTGCCGCCGGCCGCCGCGCTTGCGAGGGCGCTCGCGCCGCAGAGCGGCTGGAGTGGAGCTTGCTCGGGCAGCAGGAGGTAGGCACCGACGCGCCGGGTGGAGATGGTGGTCATGATCCAGATCTGTATGAGGCCGGGCACGAAGATGAACGGCACGCGCAGCGCAACTAACAGCAAAATGCTCGGCATTGCAATCTCCACCGAGAGGGCGCCCGTCAACGACAAGATGGTGCACATGGTGGCCGCGGCCAACAGATGGGAGGAGGCCGAGAGGTTCCACACGACGCTGATCATGACGCGGTACGCCATGAGAGAGCGCAGCTCAATGGCGCGCTTGAGCGCGCAGTGCTCCAGATACGCATCTTCCCAGCCCATCATCTTGACAACCTTGGTGCCGTCGATGATCTCGCGTGTCACTCCAACGGTCACTTCGGCAGCCTCGAGCATGGCCAGGTTGTGCTTCCCAATCATCATGGCGATGCTCATAGATACGATGAAGACGACGATCATGACGCCGAGGCCCGCGGGCCGCCGCCCGCAAGCGCGAAGAGCATGATTGTCCCACCCACGAGCTCGACGGCGCAGACGACCGCATTGGGAAGCATTCGAGCTAACTCGGCGATGCCGACGAGGTCCTTTCCGAAAAGTACGTGCTCGTACCCCTCCGAGGTGGCACCCGGGCGTAGCGTGCAGGCCTTGAGCGAGATGAGCTGCATCGCCGACGAGATGATCCGCAGGAGCGCCAGGTCGCCAGCATAGTGAAGCCCCTGCACGCGCGTCCATCCCTCGACGAGAATTGTGACCGACAGGCCGGCCACGTACCGGTACGCCTCGCCGTCTGAGGAGCCCCGGAGCGCGTGCACGGCGTAGCGCAGCAGCAGCGGGCGCACAACGGCGGCGAGAACGCCGTGCACGGCGAGCAGCGCGCAGCCGTACCGAATGTCAGGCCCACCAACTGTGAGGCACACGGTGATGAACGAGGGGCTGCTCTTCGGATCGGCAGCCTTGGCGCAGGTGGCGCGCTTCTTCTCGTCCTCCCACAATTTGATGGCGTTCGGGTGCAGGCTTGATGAACGCAGCCACTTGGGCGTCGACGGCAGGTCGGCCTTGGTCAGTGGCGCGCGCATGCCCCGCCGCACAAGTGGCGTCACCCAACCCTGCCAAAAGCGCAGGACGCACATTGCCTGGTCGGGCGACCAGCCATACTGCGTCTCGTTGGTCGTAGTGAGCCGCTCGACTTCGAGGCGCAAGACCGCGCTCTCGCTCCTCGCGGCCTCTGCTCGCTGGCGATCATCGGGGCTGTCCATGGTGGTTCCGGGACGAACTACATGACACCATGACTACATTCATCCCGGGACGGTTCATTCCGGTTCGTCCCGGAATGAATGTAGTCCGGGACGTTCCGGGACGAACATGGTGGTTCCGGGACGTCGGTCACCGTCGGCCTTTACTCTTCGTAAATGAATAAAGTTCCCCGAATAAAGGATTAAAAGCGCCGTCGGCGCATACTGATGCGGAGAAAGCCCATCATGGATTTCGACCCGATTCCAAGTTCAAGTTTTCAGTTCAAGTTCCTAGTTTTCTCATGAGCAATCACAATGTCGTTGGAAAATCACACAGATCGGTATCGAGTATCGGTAAATGACAGCCTCCTTGCAGCAGATAGCTCGTATATTCTTGGTTGATTTTCTGCTTAGATTACATAACTTCAGAGACATTCAGAGACCAGTAGAGCTCATCAGAGAGAGCAGTTTGTAGGTGTGTGACGAAAGCACGAAACCCATCGAAGCCGTTCTCGCGCTTCGAGTAATCGGGGCCTCCTCTGATCATGAGTGAGAGGGGATCGTCCTGCGAGGCGAGATTGCAGCCGAGATTAGGCCGAGATTGCAGGCGAGATTGGGCCGAGATTGGAGGCGAGAGGCGCACCGCGAAGGTGGCGTTGGTGAAGAGCTCGATCACGGCCATCCTGGTACGAGAGCTGGCTTTTTGGGTTCCAAAAGTGCCACACGAGCCAGTGAGCTCCAGTTCTCTCCCATCAGGAGGTTGAGCGGCCCGTCGGTCATGAGTGCGCCGCCACACGTCGGCGCTTGGCACCCGCCTCCGCCGTCGTCTGCTTCTGCGGCATCGTCACGGGTAGCGCAGGGGTTTCGTCACGGGTTGCCCATGGGTTTCGTCACGGGGCGCCCATGGGTTTCGTCACGGGTTGCCCATGGGTTTCGTCACGGGGCGCGCATGGGTTTCGTCACGGGGCGCGCATGGGTTTCATCACGGGGCGGCCAGAGGTTTCATCAGTGGCCATCAATCACACTCAGTGGCCATCATAGGTGCCAGGCCATCATCAGCAGAGGCCATCAGAGGCCATCAGAGGTCATCAGAGGCCATCAGAGGTCATCAGAGGCCATCAGTGGCACTCGTACCTGCGGTGTCGCCGCGGACGCCCAAGGTTGATGTACTAGAGGGCCGGGCTCGGTGCCCTCTGGCAACGGCCATGCCTGCTCGCATTCGATACGCAATTAGAGTAAATTAGAGGCAATTAGAGGCCATTCGAGGCAACGGCCACGCCTGCTCGCCTTGCAGGTACGTGGCAATCAGAGGCAGTCAGAGGTCGTTAGAGGTCATCAGAGGCCATGCCTGCTCGCCCTGCAGGTACGTGGCGCACACGTGCAGCTCGTCGTCGAGTAGTACGAAGTCCGCATCTGCGCCCACCTGATGAGGGAGGCAATCCGAGGGCCATATTAGGCAATCAGACTGATAAGGGAGGCAATCAGCCTGATGAGGGAGGCAATCCGAGAGCCATCAGGTGGGCCATCAGTGGACCATCAGTGGGCCATCAGTAGGCAATCAGTGGACCATCAGTAGGCAATCAGTGGTCGTCAACAAAGAGCAATCAAGAGCAATCACCCACCTCGAGAGTCCCCTTGCGGTTCTCAATCCCCATAGCTTGGGCTGGGTGCAGCGAGGCCGCCTCGAGCGCTTCCACCAGGGAGCAGCCGGTGAACTTGCGGAATCGGCGCATGCATTCATCCAAGGGCAAGACTGTCCCAGCGAGCGTGTCTGTCCCAGGGCGTACGGCTCGTCCGTCCGAGGTGACCTGATGAGGGAGGCCATCAGAGCTCATTACTCATTAAAGGCCATCAGAGCTCATCAGCGGCCTCTCAGAAGGTCATCAGAGGTCCGTCCGAGATGACCTGATGAAGGAGGCCATCGTAGGCCAATCAGATCCACTCAGAGGCCACTCAGAGGCTACTCGAAGGCAAACACGTGCGCGTTCACACCTCGACCGCAATCAACGGCAAACAAATGCGCGTTCACACCTCGACCGCAATCAACGGCAATCACGTGCGCGTTCACACCTCGACCGTGTCGCCCCCAAAAATGTAAGTCCCCGCAGGCAGTCCCATGGCGACCATCGCGTCGGAGACAAGCACGACTTGGCGCGGGCGCACCTGTGGGGAAGCAATTAGAGGCAATTAGAGGTAATCAGACCATGGCGTCGGAGACAAGCACGACGGAGCGCGGGCGCACCTGATGAGGGAGGCAATTAGAGGCAATTAGAGGTAATCAGACCATGGCGTCGGAGACAAGCACGACGGAGCGCGGGCGCACCTGATGAGGGAGGCAATTAGAGGCAATTAGAGGCAATCAGACCATGGCGTCGGAGACGTGCACGACGGAGCGCGGGCGTACCTTGCGTGTGAGCGTGACCAACAGAGGTCATCAGGGGTCATCAGGGGTCCTCAGAGGTCCTCAGAGGCAATCAGAGGTCCTCAGAGGTCCTCAGAGGGCACACCTGATGCGCGAGCTTGACCGACGCCGGGTGTACATGCACACCGTCCGCGATCAACCCAAAAAAGGGAGTGCGCGTCGCCGCCGCTCCTTTGGCAGCCGTTGACGAAGCGGAGCCTCCTTTGGCAGCCGTTGACGAAGCGGAGCCGAGGATACCGATGATGCCCGGCTCGCCTGCGAGAGCGCCGTGGTGAGCGTTGACAATCAGAGGTCAATAGAGGTCATCAAATGGTCATCAATGGATCATTAGCGATCCTCAGAGGCTATCAATCTCACTCAGACGCACACAGTAGTCGCTCGCGGGGATGAAAGGCGCAATCAATGGCCGCGCACGGGGATGAAAGGCGCAATCAATGGGATGAAAGGCGCAATCAATGGCCGCGCACGGGGATGAAAGGCGGGCATGGCGTTGAATAGATGTGTGACCATGCTGACGCCTGCCGCCTGCGCCGCTTCCATCTGGTCGGCGCTCGCATTCGATACGCAATCAGAGTTAATTAGAGGAAATTAGAGGGACTTAGAGGCGATCAGAGGCCATTAGAGGCCATCTCACCTGGTCAGCGCTCGCATTCGAGTGACCCGCGGAGACGACCACGCCTTGCGCAACGAGCTCCTTGATGCATGCCATCGCTCCGGGCCGCTCTGGGGCGATGGTCACCTAATGAGGGACGCCATCAGAGAGGCCATCAGATCGCTCCGGGGATGTATGCGCCATCGCTCCGCTGATGAGGGACGCCATCAGAGAGGCCATCAGATCGCTCCGGGATATGCATGCGTCATCGCTTCGGCGGCGAGGGTGCTGCCCACCATCTTGACGTAGGCTGTGGAGCCGCACGCCCGGCGCAGCGCGTTAGGTTCGCCGTCGGCGTCGCGGATGTGCTCAGCCGGGTGGCACCTAATAGAAGAAGGGGTGCCATCCGGATGCCAATTAGAGGCAATCAGAGGCAATTAGAGGCAATTAGAGGCAATTAGAGGCAATTAGAGGCAATTAGAGGCAATTAGAGGCAATTAGAGGCAATTAGAGGCAATTAGGTGCTCAGCCGGGTGGCACCCTTTCTTCTCCAGGCAGATGAAGGGCCCCTCCAGGTGGACACCGAGCACGGCAGCACCCTTCTCACGCGACGCCGTCGTCGGCACGATCCTCGACAAGATGGCGCAGTAGTTCTCGTACGAGGACGTGATCACCTGAGGAGAGGGAGGCGTAGGCGCCGTACTGAGCACGTGATGCTTCGCAGTACGAGGGCTCCAGCGAGGAGGGGTGTTTACCGTGGGCAAGAAGGCGGTCACGCCAAACTCAGAGGCAATCAGAGGCAATCAGAGGCACTCAGAGGCAATCAGAGGCAATCAGAGGCAATCAGTACCGTGGGCAAGAAGGCGGTCACGCCAAACTCGACGAGCCGACGCGCGCAGAGGCGCAGCCCGGCCTCGAGCCCCGGCTCGGGCATGCAAAAGTCCGCGCCAAAGCCGCCGTTGAGCTGCGGCACGGAGGAGCGACGCGACGAGGAGCAGCCGGACGCGCGGCGGCGCGCGTCAGAGCGCAGAGCCTGGCAGCAGGGACGTGGGCGAGCGCTGGCTGGTGCGTGTGCGAGCACCTGGAGGTCGATGAACCCCGGGGCGAGAATGCGGCCCTGGCAGTCAACAGTCGTGTCAGCGGAGCGACCCTCCCAGAAGAGCTGCTTCGGATCGGCGACCGAGCCGTCCCGCACCCACAGATCCTGGCCTTTGCGCAGCTCGTGGCCGATGAGCAGCCGGCAGTTGACATAGCGGGTGACGGAGCTGCCCGGCGCGGCTGCCTGCGCGGCTTCCGTCTTTCGGCTGTCCTTCACGCGAAAGAGCGAGTGCATGTTGCGACCGAAGCGCAAACTTGTCCCGGTTTCGTCGCCGCGGGCATCCCCGTCATCGATGTACAAAGAGAGCACCGAGCCTCTTATCCTCCGTTCGATCGGGACGAGATGACGTTTTCTGGAGAATCTGGGACTTCGCGGAGATTAAATCTGGATCTCCCTTTTTTGGAGAAGTTTGCGGATTTTGAGAAGATGCGATTCCTGCGACCTTCCAAGTCGATACCCGGCTGCTGACGATGCATTCAGCCGAAGGCAGCGGCGCCTTCGACGACCAGTTCGAGTTGCGCACAAAGCTCGGAGATGGCATGACGGCGTCCGTGTACGTTGCTGTGCACCGCCAGAGCGGCCAGCTCCTGGCTTGCAAGCTGTGCGATCGGCACAAGTCCAAAGGGTAAACCCGCCGCCTGAAGGCTGATTGCTTGGCTTACAGGAAGCTGAGTGCGCTGCTGGCGGAGCTCACGTGTGCACGGACTCGTCTCTCGCACTCTCTCTCTCTCGCGCGCACGCGCAGGTCGTGGTCCAGGCTCTCGCAGCTCATGCAGCACGAGAACGAGCTGCTCCGTAACGTCGGCCGTCATCCGAACCTCGTGAGCCATCACGGCTATTACGAGAGCCCGTGGCAGTGCGCCATCATGCTCGACCTGGTCCAGGGTGGCGACTGCCAGCAGCTGCTGCAGCGGCAGGGCGCGCTCTCCGAGCCGTTGGTCCAATCCATGATCTCTGAGTTACACTCGGCCCTACGCCATCTGCACGCGCGCTCCGTGCTCCATCGCGACGTGAAACTGGAGAACGTGCTCTGCGACACGCGCGTGCGCCCGCCGTCGGTGAAGCTGTGCGACCTGGGCCACGCGATGAGCTGTCACAGCATGGAGACCGATCGCAACTTTTACGGCACGCCTGGCTATGCTGCGCCCGAGGTGATCCGCGGTCCTCTGTGGACCTTCGCTGCGGACGCGTGGGCGATGGGCGTCGTCATGTACGCGCTGCTGTGCAACGCGCTCCCCTTCGAGGAGGGCGATTGGAAGCGCCCCGTCGACTTCTCATCGCGCCATTGGTGGAAGGTGTGAATAGGACCACTGATGACCTCTGATGACCTCTGGATGACCAATGAGTGCCCTCTGATGACCTCTGGGTGCGTCCGATGATTGCGTCTGATTGTGAACGATGATTGCGTCTGATTGTGGCCGATGATTGCGTCCGATTGTGGCCGATGATTGCGTCTGATTGTGACCGATGATTGCGTCTGATTGCGTCTGATTGTGACCGGTCTCTCCGTCGCGCCTGTGAGATTGATGGCGACTGATGGCGACTGATTGCGACTGATGGCGATTGCGCACCTCGGCCCACGCGACTGCTCTAGGTTTCTCACGAGGCGAAGCTGCTGCTCCAATCGCTCCTTGAGCCTGACATGAGCAAGCGTGGCTCTCTCGCCACCTTCGAGCGATCTCCCTGGCCGAGATTGCAGCTGCGGGCGGAGGGAGAGAGCGCGGTGCCTCGCGCGTTCTCGTTGGGCAACATGGCAGCGATGGTGGCGGCGCCACAGGCGGCGATGCCGCATGCGGCCTCGATGAGCTCCGTCATCAGCCTCGAGCAGCTGATGGCGCCGCCGCCGCCGCCAGCTGCCGCCGCCGCCGCCTCTGCTGCTCTCTCGGGAGCGGCGAGAGTCCATGACGAAAATGACGAAACCTTGAGAGTCCATGACGAAACCGACGAAACCTTGAGAGGTCATGACGAAACCGACGAAACCTTGCTCGAATCGATGAGGGGCCATCATCCGAGGCCATCCGAGGCCATCCGAGGTCATCATCCGAGGCCATCAGAGGTCATCAGGGCAGACGCTGCGTCAATGAGCGCCATGCACACGTGGACGGAACACGCGCCAGATGCACTCTCGCGAGATGCACTCTCGCCAGATTCAATCTCGCCAGACGAGCCGATGACTGACGTGGACGATGCGAGGGTGGGCGCCGTCCTGGGCGCCCATACAGTTGCTGCACCAGCCTCGCCGAGGTTCGTCAGAGATTCGTCAGAGGCTGCAGCCGACTCGCTGAGGTTCGTCAACGAGACGCCTTCGTACGCCGAGATTGCACCTCTGAGGTTCGTCAACGAGACGCCTTCGTACGCTGAGGCGATGGAGATGCCCGCGACGACGCCGAAGCTGCCCACGGCAGTCAAAGGCCATCAATGGCCTTCAATGGCGATGCCGGCGACGATGCCGCCGCCGCCCAGGACAGCGCCGTCGAGCGCCGTTGTGGGCGGTGCGAGCGCCGACCTGGGCACCCACGACGCAAGGTGCGTGTGGGGCTCGCCGCACACCGTGACGAGCTGCTCGGGACGGCGCGCCCAAGACAGCGCTGACGCAGCTTGCCCTGCCAGCACCTCTGCGCTCGGCTCTCCCGCTCGGGACGGCGCGCCCACGACAGCGCTGACGCGTAACGTCTTCTCATCGACGACCCTCGATGAGCTCGCGATCGGTGTGAACCACGGTGTGAACCAGGGTGAGGACACACAGAGGAGATGCCCGCTGAGCTCCGGTGAGCTCCGGCCCGAGCTCGCATTGAGCTCCGGTGAGCTCCGGCCCGAGCTCGCATTGAGCTCCGGTGAGCTCCGGCCCGAGCTCGCAGACGGCCTCGCGCTGCAGCAGGAGCGCCGCGTTGAGCGCCTGGCGCGAATGATGCAAGCGGCCAAGCGGCGAGGCGTCCTCGCGTCGGTTGAGTTTGGCGCCAGCCTTCGATCCGCGTCACCCTCGACCTCAGCGTCACCCTCGACCTCGACGGAGTTGTTGCCTCAACGGTGATGCCTCAACGGCCTTCCGCGCTCCCTTATCCCATCGGTCCGGAGCGCCGTGTCGAGCGTGGCCTTCAACGGCCCTCCGCGCTCCCTTTTCCCACTGTGTCCCCATCTGTCCTCCAGTCGTCCTGTGACCCTCTTGCGAAGGCCAAGCGAGCGCCGTGGCGAGCGCGGGGCTGGAGCATCAGTGAGTCTCGGCGTGGAAGAGGGAGAGAGAGGGCGGGAGAGAAGCGCCGGGAGAGATGTACAATGACAGTACAATGAATTGTTCCTTATGTGTCGGGCGGACGGTGCGAAGCTCTCCCGGCTGTGGTGCGCCCTGTTCGTCACTCCTGCGTTTCCTGTGTGGTTTTGGCAGTGCCATTCTTTGTTGCAGAGACGAGAGAACAGCTTGACATCTAGCGATGTGGGGTTGACGAAAGCTCAAAGCTGGTTCACACCGGGAACGGCAGCGGAGCCCGGGAAAATCGCTAGCGCCGACAGGAAGGATGGCGCCGGCCGTCAACTGCATCTCGTCGAGGCCCTACCCCGAGCTTGGGCCCGGATGGGTCGTCGAGGTCTTCCCTCGCAAGGGTGGTGGGCCGGGCGGGAGGTTGCCACGGTACAAGGTCTACGTCGCACCGGATGGCACCCGCTACAAAAGCCACGTGAAGGCGCAGGCGGCAGCCAACGGGCAGTGTGATGATCTCTACGGCCGCGTCGCAGCGAACCCGATCCGGAACATGTTCTGCGTCTGGTGCGGGGGCAATAGCGAACCCGGCAACAGCGTCTTGCTCTGCGACACGCCCGGCTGCAACCAAGCATGGCACCTCGCCTGCCTCGAGGAGCCCCTGGACCGCGAGCCCGAAGGCAACTGGTTCTGCCCGTACTGCGAGGACGCGGCGGACATGGCCAGAGGCCCCAGGCCGCACCAGCTCGATGGGGCCACGCTCTACGCGCGCTGTGAGCTCGCCGTGGCTGGCAAGTGCCCCGACCTCGACGGCGTGCGATGGCGCCTCGCGACCCCGGACGAGCTCCCCAGCGGCACCGCCCTCGGGATGGTCGGAGAGCCGTTGCCAGGGCAGCCGCGCAACGCGCCCATGCTGCTGGTGCCCGCACCGCTACCGTCGCCAGCAGACGCGAGCGCGCGATCGCCTTGGCACGCCGTGTCAGCCTCGTCGGCCTCGGCGTTGCCGCAGCGCCGATTCACAGCCGAGGAGCTCGCCCAGCTGCTCGAGGTGTGAATACGACTGGCCGCTGAGTGCCACGTAGTGCCTCCGAGGGCCACGCACTTCTTCTGAGTGCCACGTCTTGCCGCCGACTGTCCCTCCTACAAAACTGGCGATTTTGACGTGATTTTACAAGACTTGACGTGACTGGACGTGACTGGACGTGACTGGACGTGACTGGACGTGACTGCCCCCTCTCCTGCAGACGAGCCTTGACGCGAAAGCGGCGGTGACGGACGTGGAGGACTTGGGCGATGATGCCGAGGACCTCAAGGAATTGCATGCATCCAAGGTGCGCAAGCCGGCCAAGGGCAATGCGAGGCCCGCGTGTGTGAAGCCTATGTGGAGATGTAACGGCTTTGGCCGTGCATGCGAGGATGCTGAGGACACGCTCGAGTGTAACGTCTGTGGGGAGCGATGGCAATCCTCCTGGTGGTACGCGGAGTGCATGCTGAGAGCCACCCCACTGAGTGCCGCCCTCATTGCATGCTGAGTGCCTCCCTCATTGCATGCTGAGTGCCACCTCACTGAGTGCCACCGAGTGCCGCTGAGTGCCGCTGCATGCCGCTGAGTGCCACCGAGTGCCGCTGAGTGCCGCTGAGTGCCGCTGAGTGCCGCTGAGTGCCGCTGCATGCCACTGAGTGCCGCTGCGTTTCTCGGTCGTCAGGTTTGCCTTCCTCACGCAGCGCCGTGATGGTCACCATTCTGACGAGGACAAGGCGCCGGAGTGCCTAATTCGGCAGTCTCCAAACGCGAGCCTAATTAGGACAGGGGCGCATGACGCCATCGACGGACAGCCACGGGCTCGAGGCGCCGTCGTGAGCACCAAACGGTCCCAGGACGACGCGATGAACGGAGAGGCTGTGAATGAGGGGGCTGTGAATGAGGGGGGCGCAGCGAGCGTCAGCGGCGTGCCGCCGCCGCTGCCGCAGCCGCCGCCGCCGCCCGCGGGGTGGCGGTGGCCGCGCGAGGGAGATCGCGTTGAGATTGAGGTCGAGGAGGAGGGGGCGACGCTCTGGCGACCTGCGACGGTGGTCTCAGTGATCAGCTCTGGGCCAGAGACGGGCTGGTTCAGCGCGCGTATGCTTCACGACAACGAGTGGGTCGACTGGTTCACGTGGCAAGAGGAGGGCAAGGACTGGCGACGCACCGGCGGCAAGCGCAAGCTGAGCGCGACCGCGTCGAAGCTAGCCGTGCCGGCCGAGGCGGCCGAGGCGGCGAGGGAGGCAGGCGAGGCGCCGTGCCGAGCACTTGCATGCGAGGCGGCCGAGGCGGCCGAGGCGGAGGCAGCGGTGGAGGAGGCGGGGGCGGACCAGACGGCGACCAAGAAGGCAGCCGTCAAGAAGGCGGGCGCCGTCGCGGGCGCCATCGAGGGCGCCGTCGCGAGCGCCACGGCGGAGGGCGAGAAGGACGAGGCGGCGCTCGTGACGGCGCTCGTCGAGGACTGCGGTGAGTGTACCAACTGCCTCGACAAGCGCAAGTTCGGGGGGCCGGGCCTCAAGAGGCAGAAATGCAAGGCGCCTGTGCCTGTGGGGACGCGCGCCGCCGCCGCAGCAGCCGCCGCCGTCGAGGCTGCCCACGACGGCGCCCTCGAGGCTAGGGCATGTGCAGCAGTCAAAGAGCGGAAGCCTTCCTTTTTAGGAGAGCCGAAGCGGGGGCATTCCTTATTAGGAGAACCGAATCGGGGGCCTTCCTTATTAGGAGAACCGAAGCGCGAGCCTTCCTTGTTAGGAGGACCGAAGCGCGAGCTCAAGCGCGCGCCACTGGTAGCTGTCGCGGAGGCGTCTGACGCCTTGAGCAGCGCCGAGGCTGATGACGCTTGTCATGACGACGGCGCCGTGCCGAGCTTTGGCGTGCCTAGTATGGACGTATGCGCCGTGTCGAGCGCCGAGGCCGATGCTGCGGCCGCCAACCGCTCGTCACGGCGCAACCCAAAGCTGGTGATAGGCGCCGTATCGATCACCGCGGGCACGCCTTCGCCGACTCCGGCGGACGGGTGCGGTGGCGCCGAGGCGGCGGTCAACCAAAAGCAAACGAGACGGCGGCCGCGAGAACTCGCATGCCTTCAGGACTGGATGCCCCCGGGTAAGAACTGGATGCGCGATGCCTAATTAGGGCTCGCATGCCTTCAGGATTGGATGCCCCCGCCGCGGTAAGAACTGGATGCCTTCTTACCGGTTCGGTTCCGGTTGTGCCCGCGGCGCGACGGATTCATGAGCACATCATAGTACTATGAGCACATCATAGTACTGGACCGACGCGAGTGGCGAGATGTTTCTCCCCGGCCGCAGCGCGAGATTTCTAAGAGATTTCACTTTTCCGAGGAACACAAAGAACACGGGACGTTCAGCTTGTACACCGCCACTGTACGCGTCATCATGGATCATATGGTTATAATGCGGATGGACATGGGTTAATCGCATGTGTGCGCGCCGACCGGCATCGCATCTCCGTAGATCACCGCCCTGCACACCCCGCAGGGCACCAAGACACATCATAGACTGAGCGCAGCTCGGGGCATCACCGCCAGAGAGAGAGCGGCCCCCTGTGAATGAGAGCGGCCCCCTGTGACAGAGTGGCAGCTTCCGCCCGTTCACACCCGCCCGTGCAAGACCCGTTCACTTCGTGTAGACGGGCATGAGGCCGTTGCGTGAGCTGCCGTGAGGCGGCTCGTCAAACTCGCCGAGCCAGGGCGGGCGCGAGCGTCCGTGCACCGTCACCGTGCGCAGCTGCGCCTCGGCCATCGCCCGCCTCTGCGCTTCACACCAGAGCTCGTACTCGAGCTTCTGGAGGTGGCGAGAGGGGCGCTTGGCAGAGCTCGTGCTTGTGCTTGTGAGATGTTCGGAGCCGATGGTGGCGATCGAGCCGCGCGGAGGGAAGGGGAACTCGCGCCCGCCCAGCCCGAACGAGCGTCTCGCTCGTCAGCGACGCTGTGCTCGCGCGGTAGGCGGTGTCGAGCGGCTCGGGCACGGCTCCAAGGATCGGATCTCGCGTGCGCGGCCTCGGCTTCGTGCGCTGCGGCGAGACGCGGGCGCCGTGATGGGCGCCGGCGGACATGGCGATGAGCGCTGCATCGGAGGCTGACAAGCGCATGCTGCCGCCCAGCATCGTCTGCGGGATGGCCTGCGGAGCGAGAGCGCGCGGGCGTGGCCAGAGTCACGAGGGAGCGGAGGTCGAGGCAACGAGGCAGGGTGCGTCGCGCACCGGCGTGTTCTGAAACCGATGCGGTGGCTCATCCATGTCGGGCCGCAGTGAGCGAATGGATGCCAGCGAGATGGTGCCCATGGTCGGGCTGCGGCCGTGATTGGAGTGCGGGCCACGGAGCGAGCGTAGGCTGCGGCCCGGAACGGCGACGTACGGTCCGAGCTGCACCGGCCCCGACGGCGGCAGCCCCATGGCGAGGCGCCCCGGCACCGCGCTCCCCAGCATGTTCGTAGGCAACAAGCCCGCCGTGGCCAGGCCCACGTTGGCCGTGGCCGTCCTTGCCCTCTCCGACATTTGCAGAAACTGGAGCTGCAAGAAGAGGTGTGAATGGGCTGTGGAGTGCTCCAACGGGTGCAAAGTCGTGTAAGTCGAACACACGCGAGCGCTCATGGCACATCGCTTGTGGCCACGCACACGCGCGCAACCGCACCGACCACGGTCCACCGCCTCGAGCCGTCGACCACACGACTACGGCTGCGCGCACAAGACGTTGTAACTCGACGCTCCTCCAGCCCCCCACGCTGCTCCTGTGTCCTGACAGAGAGTGACACGATGTGTCAACACGACAATACCTCGACGTGGAGCGAAGTGGCCACGCCACCGCATGCACGAACCAACGATGACGATCCTCACGCAGACACGCACGGGACGGCTCAACTGTGCAGATGAGGCACATGCACGGCGTGCCTTGTGCATGCAATGAGGTACCTTGGTAGGTTCCTTCCGTGGTATGCTCTCCCCCGTAAGCCACCCTCCCCCACTCTCCCCCGTAAGCCACCCGCCCCCACCCTCTTGTGCCTGCCTCCAGCGCTTGCCTGCGCCCGTATGCGCCCGCCACGGCGCCCCTCAAGTACTGTGTGTTGGGGGGGCGGGGGGCGGGGGAGATAGCAGCTCATCGTCGTCGTCTCGTCGAAGCGGCTCGGTCTCAGTCCATTCACACTTCAGTCTAGAGCGGCTCGGTCGTCAATGGTTGCCGTGGGCAGACGTCGCCTGAAGTGTGAATGGCCTGAAGGTGTGAATTGCCGAGGGCAGACGTCGCCTCCGCCAAGGCTGCTTTGCCTAATATGGATCGGCCGATGTGTCGCCCCCGCCGAGCGCCGGCTGCTTGCAAAGCGGGCAGCTCGTCTTCCGCGCCAGCCACGGCCCGATGCACTCGGGGTGGAAGTTGTGCTTGCATGCGAGCGTGAGCATGCGATCTCCGACAACGTACCTGTGAGGATACGCGAGAGCGCCGTGGTGAGCACTTGCATGCGAGCGTGAGCATGCGATCTCCGGCAGCGTACTCGCAGCAGCAGATGCAGCAGCGCTGCTCGTCGGGGGGCACTTCCGCGAGGGTCGTCAATTGCAATCTCGCCTGGGGTGGGGAGGGGGGGCGCCGTGGTGAGCACTTGCATGCAGCCAGGGGGCACTTCGGCGAGGGTCGTCAGGTGCAAACACGCCAGATCTGCGGTCTCGTCAGGTGCAATCTCGTCAGGTGCAATCTCGTCAGGTGCGATCTCGTCAGGTGCGATCTCGTCAGGTGCGATCTCGTCAGGTGCAATCTCGCCAGATCCGCCGGCATGAGGTGCAATCTCGCCGAATCAGATCAGGTGCAAGCTCGCCAGATCTGCCGGCTTGAGCCCTGAGGAGACGGCGCCCCCGAGCGTCTCCTCGAGCTGCATGAGCGCCTCGTAGCTGGCGTCCTCGAGGAGGCCTTCCACAGCCATCCCCTCCGCGCCCACCATGGCGCCCCCCATCGCCCCGCCGTCCAACATGCCGTCCAGGGCGCCCAGCATGGCGGCATCCATCTCGCCGCCTGGCATCTCCGCCATCGCCTGCATCATCATCGCGAGCTCCGCCTGAATCGATCCGCCGCCGCGACCGCGACCACGCCCCGCCCCCCGCCCCACCCCCCGCCCACGCGCCGCCGCTTCGCCGTGGCGCACGACGCCGCGATCACGCTCGGCCAACACGATGATCGCGCCGCGTGGCACGAGCCCCGCGCGCCGCACCTGTGAAGAGAGGTGTGAAGAGGGGTGTGAAGAGGTGTGAAGAGGTGTGAAGAGGAGGCGAAGCGGACGCCGTGGTGAGCACTTGCATGCGGGGCGAGGGAGGTCCCCTGATGGCGGTTACAGATGGTGGTTCCAAGCGCGGCGCATCGCGTACACCCCATCCGCACTGATAAGGGAGGCAATCAGCATGCAATCAGCATGCAATCAGCATGCAATCAGCATGCAAGCAGCATGCAATCAGCATGCATACACTTGTCGAGAGCTCCTCCACGCTCGCGTACTCGCGTGATGGGAAGGGCACGCGCAGGACGAAAGGACCTGCGCCCTCGGGTCGTTGTGCTTCCACGGCGGAGGCGATCATGCTTAAGGGGTCGGCTGCACGCAACGTCAGGCGGAGCACGGTGCCGTCCTCGCAGCGCACGCGCACCTGATGAGGGAGGCAATCAGGTGCAATGAGGGAGGCAATCAGGCGGAGCACGGTGCCGTCGCAATCCGCAATGAGGGAGGCAATCATGTACAATGAGGGATGCAATCAGGCGGAGCACGGTGCCGTCCTCGCAGCGCACGCGCACCTGATGAGGGAGGCAATCAGGTGCGATGAGGGATGCAATCAGCTGATGAGGGGGGCCATCAGGAAGGCGACCGAGGACCATCGAGAGTTGATCAAAGGTAATCAGCTGATGAGGGGGGCCATCAGGAAGGCGACCGAGGACCATCGAGAGTTGATCAAAGGTAATCCGCCAGAGGCAAACATGAGGCAATCAAGCTGCAATCAAGCTGCAATCAAGCTGCAATCAAGCGGCAATCAAGCGGCAATCAAGCGGCAATCAAGCGGCAATCAAGCGGCAATCAAGCGGCAATCAAGAGGCAATCAAGCGGCAATCCTAAAGTCGTCCACGCACCTCAGCCGTCTCCTCCGGGTCAGCGCCATCAGCGGCCGAGTCATCGCGCCGCAAGGCCGGGGGCGCCATCGGGGGCGCCGTCGTGGGCGCCGCCGGGCCAGCGCCGTTGTGGGCGCCCTCGGCCTCCATCGCCGCCGCCGACGACGACGACGGCGACGCGGAGGTGCTCACGACGGCGGCGGCGGCGCGGGCGGCGGCTTCGGCGGCGGCGGCGGCGGCGGCGGCAGAGGCGTCCTGCTGTCCCTTGATGAGACCGAGATCGCGAGCTCGATCTCGCCGATCCTCGGCCAGCCTCAGCTTGATGGCCTCCTTCTCGCGCTCCCGAAGCACCTGATGAGGCAGGTCATCAGAGGTCATCAGCGGTCATCAGAGGGCATCAGAGGCCATCAGAGTCCATCAGACGTCATCAGAGGCCATCAGAGGTCATCAGCGGTCATCAGAGGCCATCAGAGGCACTCTCAAGGCGAATCGCGCTGTCCCGGGCACCTTGTCGTGCGCCATCGCCGCTGCCCTCGCCAAGCGCTCGGTTTCGTCAAACGGCGCGCCCGAGACAGCGCCCGTCGTCGTCGTCGGTAGGCGCACCTGATGAGGGATGTCATCAGAGGTCATCAGAGGTCATCAGAGGCAATCAGAGGTCATCAGAGGCCATCAGTCGTCATCAGAGGCAATCAGACGTCATCAGAGGTCGTCGTCGGCAGGCGCACCGAGTCATCGATTGTGCACCCGAGCTGATGAGGTAGGCAATCAGAGGGCAATCAGCGCACCGAGTCATCGATTGTGCACCCGAGCCCGGGGGTAATCAGTGGTCATCAGCGGTAATCAGGCGCACCGAGTCATCGATTGTGCACCCGAGGCCGGGGGTACGCGCGGGCGGCGGCATCTCGCCTGCGACCGAGCGCCCTTGGACACGGAGCATCTTCTGCGCGATCGTCTCTTTGCCCTTGCCTTTGCTCGTCGGTGGACCGATGGTCGAACCGCCGCTGCTGCCGCCGCTGCCGCTGCTGCCGGCAGGCGTTCCTAGACGTGCCGCCGCCGCCGCCGCCGCCGCCGCGGCGCGCGCCTCTCGCTCGGCTCTCTCGAGGTCCGCCACGACCGCCTCGGCCGCGGCCGCCTCCGACGCCGCCGCCTCCTCCGCCGCCGTCATGGGCGCTGCCGGTTCCGCCAACGGCTGCCGCGCGGCCGGTGAGAGCGCCGTCGCGGGCGCCGCGACCGTTTCGGCGACGCTCGGTACGGCGCTCGGTACGGCGCTCGGTGCGGCGCTCGCTTGGGCGAACCGCGCCATGGCGGCCGCGCGGGCAGCCTCACGCCGCGCCTGCGCCTCCGCTGACGAAGCCGTTGACGAGCCCGCCGCCGCGGGCGCCGTCGCGAGCGCGTCCCCCCCGGGCGAGCCCCCCGCTACCGGTACCGGTATCGGTGTGGGGACGGTGCCGGACGGCGTTGTGGCGGGCGCGGAAGCCGTTGGTGCTGCGGGTGCGGCGGGCGGGGCGGGCGGGGCGGCGGCTGACGAGGCACCCCCTGCCGCGAAGCGGGCGAGGGCGGCAGCACGCGCAGCGTCGCGCCTCTGTTCAACGGCCACCTCGCCCGCGGCCGCATCCACAGCTGCCGTGTCGCCGCCGCCGCCGCCGCCGCCCAACACGACGCCGCCGCCGCCGAGAAGGTGCCCGGCGCCGCCCATCGGCATCATAGGGGCGGCCGGTGTGGGGAGAGGCCGATTGATGGGCCGCCCAAAGCGGTTACCTGATGAGGGGCGCAATTAATGACGCAATTAGGGAGGCAATCAGGGTGGGGAGAGGCCGATTGATGGGCCGTCCGAAGCGGTTACCGCCGCCGCCGCCGATGGGCATTCCGCGCCCGCGCCCACCGAGCAGGGCGTCGGCCATACCGGGCATCATACCCGGCATCCCCCCACGCCCTCCAAAGGGGAAACCTTGGGGTAGCATGCCTTGAGCGAACATGCCGCCCGGCGCCGCCCCCTCCTCCTCCTCCTCCTCCTCCTCGTCCTCGTCCTCGTCGTCCTCGTCCTCGTCCTCGTCCTCCTGTCCTTCGCCCTCCTGTCCTTCGACGTCCACGTCCTCGTCGCCGTCCTCGTCGCCCCCCCCTCCCTCCTCCTCCTCCCCCTCCCCTCCCCCTCCTCTACCGCCCCCTCCTCGAGCATCGCTGCCGTGTTAGCCGCCGCCTCGGCTGCGACCGCCGCAGCCGCGGCTGCGGACGCCGGGTCAGCTGCCGCGTTGAAGAGCGCCTCGCCGGGCGGCGGCGGTGGCATCGCAAGCTGGCGGCGCACCATCAGGGTGCCCGAGGGGCAGAGCCCAGCCTCGCGCAGCGTCGTCTGCATCGCGCCTTCGGACAAGAAGTCCGCGCGCGGCATGGGCGACACGAAGAAGATGATCGTGCGGGCACCCGTGTCTCCCATGCGATCTCCCATGCGGATCGCGCGCGCCTCCTCGCGCAGCCGCGCCGTCTGCCGCTGGAAGTTCTCGCGCCCCTGCCGCGCAATCTCCGCCGACTCGGTGTCGCCGAGCACGTGCGACGAGCCCCCCGGCCCCTGCGGTGGCACCTCGTGGTCGCGCCGCCGCTGCTCCTCGAGGAGCCAGTCGCGCACCTGCGCGAGCGTCGTGTCCGCGCTGAAGGTGTGGCGGACTGCACCCTCCTCAGTGCGGATGTTGAGCGTCGCGCTCTGCTCGGCGGCGCTCGCGCTCTGCTCGGCGGCGCTGCGGGACGACGAGGCCTCCGCGATGGGCTGCGCCAGGGCGGCCGCAGCAGCGGCGGGAGACTGGAATTTGAGCTGGCGCTCCGCCTTATCCTCCTCCAGCTGACGGAGCACACGCTCGCGCTCCGCGGCTTCTTGCGGCTTCTTGCGCTTGAGCGCCTCCAGGTCCTTGGCACGGTCCGTCATGGAAAAAGAAAGCGCGCTCGGGTTTCACACCGCCCCTCCTCGTTCTTTTGTACCTCGAGTTCTTTTTGAGCGCACTCTACAAGACGTACTCGTAGAGAGAGGGTCGCACCCACACTTTGCACCACACTCCATACACCGCACCCCCGGGTGAGCGGTAGCGATGCCCATTGATAGACGCCGTAGAGTGTCGGAGGAGGGGGCACAGCGGCACACACGGGGGCCGCCGCCCCTTTTTTAGGCAAGGACGCACTTGCCTCGCGGCACCTGGCGCAGCACGAGCGACTTCCAGCTCGCGTGCGCCGCCTCGATCACCGCCGCCGTCGCCGCGGTGTCGACTGGCCTGCCATCGAACCCAAAGACATTAGGCGGCAATTAGGGAGGCAATTAGGGAGGCAATTAGGGAGGCAATCAGAGTGGTAATTAGAGTGGCACTCGCCTGCCCTCGAACCCAAAGACATTGGGCGGCAATTAGGGAGGCAATTAGGGAGGCAATCAGAGTGGTAATTAGAGTGGCACTCGCCTGCCCTCGAACCCAAAGACATTGGGCGGCAATTAGGGAGGCAATTAGGGAGGCAATCAGAGTGGTAATTAGAGTGGCACTCGCCTGCCCTCGAACCCAAAGACATTGGGCTCACTGTCCGGGATCCGCTTGCCGTTGGCGTCGAGGGCCTTGTACCAAGTGAACCACTCGCGCACCTGATGAGGCATGCAATCAGAGGCCATCAGAGGCCATCAGAGGCCATCAGAGGCCATCAGAGGCCATCAACAGTCATCAGAGGCCATCAGATTCCATCGCACGCATTCAGACGCATTCAGACGCACTCAGACGCACTCAGACGCACTCAGATACGCATTCAGACGCACTCAGACGCACTCAGACGCACTCAGATACGCACTCAGACGCAATCAGACGCAATCAGACGCACCTCGTCAATCTGGCCGGGCATCGCCGCCTCGAGCTCCGCAAGGGAGTTGATGGAGGCAGCTGAGGGGTCGGCCATGTTGAGACCGATCACTTTCCAGTCCACCTCACCCTCGTCGATCATCGCGAGCGCGGCGAGCGGCTTGAACGCGATGACGGCGCCGCACGGCACGGCGCTCGACGACAGGTCGACGAAGTCCAAAGGGTCGTTGTCACCTCCGCCGTAGCTCTCAAGCCCGGGCCAAAGGTGACCGGGTTCTTCCCAGGTCTGAGGGTGTGAAATGGGGGTGTGAAAGGTCGCGTGGTTGCATCCAGGGGCCATCGGGGGGGCGTCGGGGGGGGGCATCAGAGACAACCATTGGCAATCACTCACCTGTGGAATGGCTCCGTAGTTCCATTTGATCGGCATGTTGTACTCGCGCAGCTTGCCCTTCTTGATGTCCTGCTTGATGGGCGTGCCAGCCTCGTCGGTTGCAATCTCCATCTTGGCCGTCGTGTTGCGCGTGATCTCGACCACCGCGCTCACGCCGCCCTCGACCTTGAGAGGCACGTCGTGCCAGTACGACGCCTTCGCACCGGATACCTCGAGGAAGCGCCGGTACTCGAAGGTCTTCGGCGCACCGGCGTCGACGCTCACATAGGTGGCCGACAGCTTGCCAAGCATATCGCAGAGGTTCTCAGCCTCGCTGCGGGCAAGGGATCATCAGATTCTGTCAGCGGCAGACTCGGCTTCACGACTTCATCCTTTCGTGTTCGATTGGATCGAATGCCCCGGCAGCGAACCTGCTGACGCGCGTCGGTGCTGCCGACAGCACTTCGTCCGTCGAAGGCGTGACCTTCATTGCACCGCGCAGCACGTCGGTGCTGAACGCCATGACAGATTTGCTGGACCCCATGCCGAGGGGGCTACAAGGGGAGAAGGACCCCGGCGGTCGATCGGCCGCGGGGTTTTTGGAATCGGAATCCGACGCTCCGATTCTATTGGTCGAAGCAGTTGATGCGTGGGACTCTGAAAACTCGAGGTTGGTTCTTACACGCGGGGCTATTTTGCAAAGCAGCAAGTCGATTGCCGATCGTCCGCGGCTGTGGCTGTGAGTCACCATGGAGAGATCCTCCTCTAAATTCAATTATTGTCAATCAGTAAAGAATGGGAAGATATCCACCTCTAGCCCGCTGTGAGTGCTTGGCCGTCCGAAACCGTTTCGTCAAGTGCGACGTTACGAAAGTTTCGCAGCGCCAAGCGCCTCCACCACTAGGACGACGATGTACGTCAACCCGATCAACTCCGTGGTGCCCGCTGGAGTGGGATCCGGCACGCAATTCCAGCGGACTATGCCTACCAACCGCTCCGCCAGCAACCTCGCGGACTCGCTCGACTCATTCACCTCCACCTTCACGTCCACGAGCCCGCCCTTCTCGAAGCCGGCGATGATCGTGCCCTCGGGCTGGACTCCCAAGGAGGCGAAGACGATGCCGACCGCCGCCGAGCGCGCCGCGGGCATGCGGGGCGTCATTGACAACACCGTGCGCTTTAAGCCGCTGCCGCCGATGTACGGCAAATCCAAAGAGTACCATAGGGGCGAGAACCAGGCAAAGGTTCACCTGACAGCGCCCGACACGCTTGCGGAGACCAAGGGCCTGAAGCATTCGGACTACCCGCCCTTTGGCCCCGCTGAGTGCGTACCCGCGGTGCTCACGCAGTACAGCAAGCCCGTGCCGCTGCAGTACAAGATGGACCCGATGCGCATCGACAGGTGCGATGAGTTCCTCTGATGGCATGTGATGGCATGTGATTGTGTGTGACTGCCTCGAATGGTAGCTGATGGCATGTGATTGCATGTGATGCCTCTGATCGTTCGGATGCTCTCGCTCCACGCAGCGGTTTCATCGCTTCTCCCCAGCTGCAGCGCGGCATGCGCGCCATCCCGAGCGAGCAGGCGCTCACGAAACTGAAACCGACGTACCAGATTGGCATCTCGCCCTCGGCCTCGCCCTCCTCGACGATGAGCAAATTCGAATTCGATCTCACGGCGAGCGCCAAGCATATCCCCGTCGCCCGCCGCTTCCACATCGGAGCCTAGAGCGGAGCATGAGGATGTGGTGGAGGCTGCTAGAGGAGGAGCAGCCCCTGTGGAAGCATCCCCTGTGGGAACCCTCTGTGGAAGCTTCCCCTGTGGAACCCTCTGTGGAAGCATCCCCTGTGGAACCCTCTGTGGAAGCATCCCCTGTGGAACCCTCTGTGGAAGCTTCGTGACCAAGCTCCGCGTGACGGAACTGATGGTGTGCGTAACACCACGCTGCTCCGTCTGTTTCGGCAGAGGAGGGCTCCTCGGACTGCCCTCAGCGACGAGAGTCGTCTTGAGCGTCGCCATGTATCCTCTCGGCATCATGTCATCATGTTCTGATCACACACAGAGAGTTTGTGATTGGTGTTTCGGGTCTGTTCACTGTTGGCTTTTTTGGCGATCGGTCCGTCACCGGGGGTCTCCCGGCGCGGGGGCTGTGCCTCTGTCAGAGAGTCGCAATTGCGGTTTTGTCAAAAATGGTGGCACGTCGCGTGCTCTCGATCCAGTCGCACGTCGTACATGGCTGCGTGGGCAATCGGGCGGCGGCGCTGCCGCTCCAGCTCCTCGGCATCGAAACGGACGTGCTGAACACGCTGCAGTACTCGAATCACGCGGGCTACGGGTCTTTTGCGGGCGAGAAGCTCACGGGAGACCAGCTGTACGCGCTGCTGGATGGCATGCACCGGAATGGGCTGCTCGCCGCGTCGCACGTGCTCACCGGCTACATGGGCTCCGCCGAGACCATCCGCGCGGTGCTGCGAGCGCTGCCGCTGCTGCGCTCAGCGCGGCCTGACGTCCAGTTCTGGTGCGATCCGGTGCTCGGTGACAACGGGCGTCTGTACGTGCCGCCCGCGCTCGTCGACGTGTACCGCGATGAGGTCGTCCCGCACGCGTACGCACTCCTTCCCAACCAGTTCGAGGCGGAGGTGCTCAGCGGTGTCACCATCTGCACGGCGGCCGATGCGCGACGCGCGTGCGGCGTGCTGCACCGGCGTGGCGTGGAGCTCGTCGTGATCACGTCGGCCGAATTCGCCGACACGCCCGCCGTGCCCGCCGCGCCGTCCGCCGACGGCTCCTCCTCCTCCTCCTCCTCCGCCGCCGCCGCCGCCGCCGCCGCCGCCGCCCCCGCCACGCTCCCTCCCCTCTCCGTGCTCCTCTCGCGCCGGCCGAGCGCCGTCTCGGGCACATGGCGGCGGGAGTACCGTGTAGACGTGCCGCAACTTCCCCATCGGTTTGCTGGCACGGGCGACCTGCTGGCCGGGCTCCTGCTCGGATGGAGCTGCCGCGATGGCGTGCGTGGCCATGTGCCCGCACACGTGGCATTGCGATACTCTCTCGCGGGCGTGCAGTCGGTGCTTCGGCATACGGTGAGCACAAACGCCGCCGCCTCCGCCGTCGCCGCCGCCGCCGCCGCGG
>JWZX01002190.1:0-12590 GCA_001275005.1 Chrysochromulina tobinii | reverse complement strand
TTCCCTGTGGGGAATTAGTGGGTACGTGGATGTTTGTGTTTTGTTGTTGAGTGGAGCCATGGTGTCTCTTGCTCTCTTTCTCGCCGCGTTTGGCCCTGCGTCCACGCGTTAGTGGGTCTCCCCTGCTCCCGTAATCTCGAGGTCGCCCACATACGCGCCATCGTTGGGCCCGGCGTCATCACAGTCACCAGGGTCAACGGCCGTGGCGGGGTTGAGCCGTGGCATGCGGAACTCGCCCTCTCGGCGGACAAGGAAAATGCGAGCGGGCTTGCCGTACAGGAGCCTGAACGCCGGTACGTAGCCCGCAAATTCATGGTCCTTGCGAATTTTGAGGTTCGCGAAAAGCGCCGGTCTCGACGCGGTCGGGAACATCGCTTTCTTGTCGTCCGAGATGGTATGCTCTTTCGGATATTGTTCCACCCACGACTGGACGTGGTGAAAGGTCATTTCGGCCGAGTTCTTTGAGAACGAGTAGTTCCGTGGGAACTCGGCCGGCGCCTTTGCTGCCTCGAGTTCGCCCTGGGCGACGACGAGTTTTGTCTTGGCCTCGACGTTGGGGGTGCCGCAGGCGGCGCCCGCGACAATCGCCGTGTTGAGGCCGTCGACAACCTCGTCACACTCGGCGATGAGTTCGTCTCGGGCCTTCTGATCTTCCGGTAGGAGGGAGGTACAGAAGGTGTCCCATACGGCGCGGTCTTGAAGGGCAATGCAGGCGCATATCCGTCGGCGTAGGGCCTCGCCCTCTTAGGCAGGTCGTGGTCGCTGATCTCGGCCTTGTGAAGGCGCCGCGAGAGCGCCTTCCACGCAAAGACCATCGGTTGCATGACTGTCCCGGCCGCCTCTGTCGACTTCGGAGGTTCCTGGTGGAAGAGAGAGGCGGCCTTGAGGCGGTCGAGGTCCACGTCCTTGAAAGCATCCACGTTGTAATTTTCACGCGGGGTAGTTTCCTTGGCGGTGATCTTGACCGCCTGCTCGTCATCCTGCCTCTCATCTTCCTCCGATTCGTCACCTCGCGGCGCGTCAAGGGAGCCCACCGGGCGGCCGCGGCGGCTAGGGGCGATGCTCGAGGCGCGGCTGCCTCCCTTTGGGGAGGTTAGGCTTGGCGAGGCGGTTTCTTCTTGCTTGGTGACTTATTCGACGGCCGAAGGTCGGTGGTGCGTGCCATCAAGAGCCCGACGGGCGCCACCTCAAGGAGAAAGCACGCTCCCGAGCCGAAACCCGCCTTGGTGTAGGTGCCGAAACCCGCCTTGGTGTAGGTGGACGTACCCCACGCCTCCGAGAGTGGCGGAGCGCCGACGGCGACACCAATGTCATTCAGGTGTGTGACCAGTGAAGGGGGGCACACCCGATGGCCGCCTGCAACGACAGCTGCGCCCCTCGACGGGTAGACGCTTGTGCCTAGCGGGGACGTCCCCCCTTTGCCCACCTGCAGGACGATCCGCCGGTCCCGATTGCACGACGGGTCGTATTCGGAATAGACGAAAAGGTCATCCGGCTGCAAGTCTCGCAAAGACGAGAGGTGGCCGTCGGGCCAGCAAAGCGTCTCCCTCGTGGAGCGTAGTTCAAGATCCTTCCCGTTTTGAAGAGCGTCGTACACACCGGAAACAGGTTTACCGACCAACTCAGGGAGCGTACTGAGGTCAGTAGCGCACCAGAAATTAGGTAGAAAGGTAAGGTCCGTGATCGGGCCAGTGCTCTTCTTCTTCTTCTTTTTCTTCTTCTCGGCCTCCAAGTCGGTGATGCCCATAGGTGCCTGGGGATGATCGCCTCGGCGGTCGGAGTTGTCGTCGCCGTCGCATGGGCGGGGCACCCATTGGTGCTGCCGCCGTGCCTCCGTGCGCACGTGCTCCGGAGCCACCGGCCTTCGTCATCGCAGGTTCGGTCGCGATGAGAGAGAACCAGACGTCCAATTCGTCCGGGAACTGCGGAACGCGTGCTCCCGGGTGCCGAAAAGACGCCTTGTTGGCGGCTTCCTCGAAACTTCTGAACTTCTTGTTGAAATTTTGTTTGCCGCCGACCGCGCCGTGTGCTGCGCTGAGGTCCCAATCAGAGAAAACGCCATAGCCCTGACCTGGGACATGAAGCGCAAAGTACCACGGTTGGGGTCCGGGGCGACCGCCCTGGTTCGAAACGACGGCCTCGGGTGGGGCGGTCCCCGTTGTCTCGTCACCTTCGGCTTCGCTCTTTGATCCATCACTCGGCTCCACTTCTTCCTCCTCCTCGCTGTCAGGTTCGGGTATTCCCGGGCGAAGAGGCATGGCCGTCGCCGTAGATAAGGCGGCGGCCATGAGGAGCACTCGGATGCCGCCGTGCCTCACGCTGCCGCTGAGCGCGAGCACGGCGGTCTTTATGATCGCTCGATTGAAATTGGAGTAGAAGCTGAAACCATCGTCGACGGCCAGCGCTGTACCAAGGTTGAGGCGCTCCGCCGCCGCGGAATGCTGCCGCGGCGACGGATCGCAGTTCCACTTGGAATGCAGGGGCTCGTTATGGGTTCGATTTTTGAAAAAGGGCCGCTTGTAGTTCAAAGAACGTAGTTGTTTGAACCCCAGCGAGGTACCAGCGCGGAGGTGACGAGGCTGGCGCGGCGGGTGCGTCGGCGTTGTGTGCGCCTTCGCATGCGGCACGTTGGACATCCTCGGCACTCGCGGCTGATTACCCATCCCGGTGCAGGCAGAAGAGCGCACACCACAGTTGGAGGTAAGGCCGTACGTCAAACCGGCTCCAGCCCATAGCCCCAACTTACCTTCCCAAGCATCCGGACGCTCGAAAGGGTCCTGGAGTGCTGGGAAGATGGGAGGCCTTGGTTCCGTTGCCGATCGGCCTGCCGAGGCAATGAAGCTGCAAGATGATGATGTGAGTTGGCCGTGTTGCGAAGCTGGCGAAGAGCTCCGCGAGCTTGCCCGGCCTGTGTTCGAACGTGGTGCGACCGGGGCCGTCTGGTAAAGCCGGCGGACGGAGCTGCGGGTTTGCCCGGCCCTCGCGTCACCGTCACCGACAGCGACGGCCGACTGCATGAAATTCATGGCGGTCGCTCGGGCCGAATACTGTAAAATATTGCATGCCGTATCTTGGGGCACACACGTGCTTGAGGTACGCTCCAGTGCACTGGAGGACCACGAGGCGGGTAAAAGGAACCGACATCGTGATTCCACATTTCACAGCAGCAACAAGGTAACTTGATTATGCGTGCGCATCCGAGCCGACCGGAACATAAACATGCGTCCAGCGTTTCCTCGCACCGTCGCTCTCGGGCTGCCGTTCACCATCTTCTGGGCAGTCGTCGCATTCTTCTGCAGAGACGGTCTCGATTTTCTGAACTACTTAGAAGACGACGTGGTCGCACCCAAAGGGTCGCGATCAGAGCAGGCGCAGACGGAATTTTGGAATCTCTTTCCGCAGAAGGCGATGCAATACCCGTTCTCGCAAGGCATTCTGATCGTCGCCCGGGATCCTCGGCAGCATTCCATATGGTCGCCCGAGGTGAAAGAGCTCTCGCATCTGATCCTCAACGGAACGTTGGGTGCGTGCGAGGAGCTACCCAAGAGCGATAAAGGGACATATCTGTTCACAGGGCTTTGCTGGTGGCGGCAGGCCGTTGGCGTTTTTCTGGACCGTGATGACTCTCAGCTGGATGTCAATGATGCCGACCTGATCTCGGCAGACAACCAGACCGCGACGATCGTGGTGCTCACCATCAACATTGGGTTCGGCGGGGCGGGCTCCTCGGGCATGGTGGCGGCGTGGAACAAACTGCAGAACGTCATCGATGCGTGGCTCGCCGAGCACGGCAACCACTTCACCGTCGGCTCGACGCACGAGCAGATGCTGCTCGATGCCGCACAGAAGGCGGTGAGTGATCCGTCATCCGAGCTGAGGTTGACCCCGCCTTGCATGCGTGTGCTCACCACGGCGCCCTGCCCCACAGGTGATCCGCGACTTCGAGTCGGGCGACGCGATCACGATCCCTGTGGCTTGGTTGCTGCTGCTGTATGCGTGCGGACCCTCTGCGGTGCTCGCGCTCGTGACGCTGCCCGTGACGCTCCTCGTCAGCTTCGCGGTGCTCTTGCAGCTCGCGCGCGGCAGCTGGCTCTGCAAGGACAGGGAGACTTGGGCACCCGGCGGATGCGCCCAAACCGTCGTGAGCTTCCCCGACTTCGCCCCCGCCGTGTACATCGACATGATGATCGCCATCTCGTTCGACTACACGCTCTTCTTGTTGACGCGCTTCCGCGAGGAGCTGGGGCGCGGCCACTCAACGCGAGTCGCTGTGTGGCGCGCGCTGCAGAAGGCGGGTCGTGTGATCGTGACCTCGGGGCTCATCCTCATGCTCTCGTTTGTGGGCTTGACACGCTGCTCGGTCGATGTGATCGCGTCAATCGGCTGGGGAGGCGCCGTGCTGTGCGCCACCGCGATGGCAGTCCACATCACGTTGCTGCCGTCGCTGTTGCTCCTCCTGGCCCCCTGCTGCGAGCACTGTTGCACCGATGCCTGTGGCCTCGTCTCGGGCTTCCTCTTCCCCTCGCCGAGGCGCGGCCGGTGGCGACGCCGCGGGCTCCTGTTGATTCACGAGGCGGCGGCGCCAGTGGACAGCGAGCCGGCTGGGCTTGTACGCTCTCCCGTGGGCCAAGGCGAGGTGGACCTGACGCACTCTCGTTGGGTGAGGCTCGGCTTGATCTGCCGTGACCATCGCCTCAAGCTGATCGCTGCCATTCTCTTGCTGCTGCTGCCGTGCGCCTTTGTGGTGTCGAGCATGGAGCTCTCGGGCAACCAGGACCTCCTTTGCCCTCGCGACGCGCCCTCGCTGCTGACGCTGCAGTCGCTGCCCCAGCACCAGCTCTCCATCGGCCTGCTCCAGCCCTTCTACGTGCTTGCCTACAACTGGGACGCGCCATCGAGCCCGCTCGGGTGCCACGACGACGACGTCGACGCACGCCAGCTCGTGATTGCACATGCACCGTGGCTGCTGCCGAAGGGCATCGACCCGTCCGTCATCACCTGCCCCTGGCTCGAGGCCACCGCACATCTGTGCAAGCCGAGCCAACCCGAGTATAAAAAGACGATCGCGGAAAGATTTTGCCTGGGCACATGCGAGAACTACTGCCACTCCGTCAACGGCACCACCCCCCCCACCACCCCCTCAGTGCTTTCGTCGGCGCTCTTCAACGACCTGAACGACTTTCGGATGGTCCTCACGACGGAGCTCGGCCTCGACCCGGAGGCCATCCGCGACATCGCCTCTCTTCCTTCGGATCGCACACGGCGTCTCAACCACACAGAGGCGGCAGGGCTACTCGAGGTGCCGGGACCGACCCCGTACAAGGCGCAGTTCGTGAAGTACACAAACTCCGAGCAGTCGGCGACGCTCGTCGAGGTTCTGCTGTCCGACGGGCCGGCGGGCAAGGAGGGACTCGAGGTACTCAAGGCGATCCGAGCGGTGGCGCAGCGGCCGCGCTTCTCCGACGAAGGTTCGTCCTTCGTGGTGTTCACAGACGTCGACGACATCTTGGATATGATCGAACAGGTCAACGTGGAGGCGCCGCCGCTGCTCGTGGGCACCACCTCGGTCGTCACCTTCATTATCGCGGGCCTCGCCTTTCGCTCGGTACTCGTGCCGCTCCGGCTACTCCTCACCGTCGTGGTAACGATCATCTTTGTCGTCGGCCTGTCGGTGTGGGTCTACGGAACGCTCATACCCGTCGGCGGGCTGTACTGGATCGTGCCGCTCTCGTGTGGCTGCCTGATGATCGGGCTGAGCCTCGACTACGACGTCTTCCTCATCTCGGAGATTTACGAGCTCCGGCGCGCGGGCTACTCGACGGAGGCGGCCATCTTGCGCGCGATGGGCACCGAGTCTGCAACCATCACGACCGCGGGCCTGATCATGACCGTCGCCTTCTCGTCGATGCTCCTCTCCGTCACCACGGTACTCAACCAGTGGGGCCTCATGCTTGTCGCCACCTCCCTGATCGACACCTTTCTAGTGCGCTCGGTGCTCGTACCCAGCCTCATGTTCTCGTTCGTCGAGCACAACTGGTGGCCTGGCCGAATGCCAATTCCGACACTTCTAAGCCATATGGAGCGGCGTCATGTGGCTGCAGACTCTGTGCTCAATTGAGGCTGGAGCAGTCTCACTAAAGTCTCACGTGTATGAAGGGGGAAGGGTGCCTGGAATGCTTAAAACTCCGCTTGTGCGGGATAACATTCGAGGTATGCATCGAAGGTATGCATTTCAGATTGTACCCCGCGCATGTATCCCGTCCAAGATACATGTTTCGTGATTTTGTATCTTGGTGTATCCTGATGTATCGTTGATGAATCAGTCCAGGATACGCAGAACGCACAGGACGGGGTCAGCGCCGCGGTTGTAGAGGACATGTAGAGGCAAGAGCGAAGAGGGCAGCGCGGAGTCCGGGCATGAGTCGCTCCGGGATCCGGGGTGACGGTGAGCAGCCGGTCCCGGTGCTTATAGCCGGTGCTGACGAGGTTGGCGACGAGTACTCTGCTGCCACCACTTTGCTGGCTTGGTGTCTGGACGAATCTGCGGCGGGTTCGGCTCGGTTCACACCAACACGGAGCCGTGAACGTCTGGTTCCTCCCTGTTGGCTCGTTCTAGACTTTCGGAAATGAATTTCCCAAAGTCGCCGCTCGTGAAGCGGCTCCAAATCATGACGGCGAAAACCTCTGTCGGAACCCGCCAGCGAGCGACAGGCTGGTGAGCGGTAACTATCGTCCGGATCAGCCCCGCGCGCGCACTGGATACCCACCACCACCTGATTAGCCGATGGCGCTCAGGACAAGTGCTGTCAAACCCCTTCAGCAGGTCCGCAGAGACGTGCGTGTGCCAATGTGAGTGGAGCCGCCATCTAGAAGGCAGCTGCCAGGCTTGCCGCCCACGGAGCATCCGCTACAGCCAGCTGGGGGGCTGAGACGCCGCATCTTCGGGGTAGTGGGCTCAACGATCGCGTGCAGGTCATCGCGTAACCGGATGCATGGCTTCAGCACCGCCCTCAGCGCACGAGGCGCAGGACAGCAGATGGCTCCAGGATGGCGCAGATAGCGTCGCATGGGCGGCTCACGGCATGCCGGAGTCGCCTCGTGAGATATCCCGACCGGTCTGATGATCCGAGAGCATCACTCTTCTTGCGCAGGAGAGCACTGTGCATACTCGCGTGTGTCGTACAGGGCATCTTGTGTTCATTATGTAGGTTTCCGTACTGCAGTGTGCGTCATACGTCGACCACTCTTCATCTTAGGATCGCACACCACTCTATAAGATACACACTACCGAGAACAGGCGAGAGAATGTGTTTTGAAGCTCGAATTGTGGAGCTGTGTGGCCAAATGGTTCACGGGTCGATATTCGAGCCGAAGCCGGATTTCGATGCACATCTCCAAAGATCGCGAGACAGCACATATAGCTGAAGGGCCATAGATCGAGTCTAGGGACTATATGGACTCATACAACACAGAGTGGTCGACGTATGACGCACACTGCAGTACGGAAACCTACATAATGAACACAAGATGCCCTGTACGACGCACGCGAGCATGCACATTGCTCCCCTACGCAAGAAGGGTGATGCTCTCCGATCATCAGCCCGGTCGGGATATCTCATGAGGCGACTCCGGCATGCCGTGAGCCGCCCATGCGACGCTATCTGCGCTGTCCTGGAGCCATCTGCTGTCCTGCGCGTCGTGCGCTGTGGGCCGTGCTGCAGCCACATCCGGTTCTGCGACAAGCTGATCGCCGACGCGTTGAGCCCACTGCCCCGAGAATGCGGCGCCTCATCCCACCAGCTGGCTGCGGCGGATGCTCCGTGCGCGGCAAGCCGCGCAGATGCCTTCAGGATAGCGTCAACCGTGGAACTCGCGTGCGCCACCACCCTCGTCCTCGTACGACAGCGAGAAGCCGCTTCTCATCACGCAGTGGCAGCGAGTGGACCGTCGGGGCGGCGCCGGCGCGCTCGCGGTGCCCGCCTGGCCCTCCATGGCCCGGCCTGGCGCGAGGGCGCGCGCAGCGGCCTCCGTGAGCGAAAGTGCCTTTTTTCGGGTCGTTTGCAAGAGCGTGACGTGGGCCTTTTAACAAAACTGAGATTTGGTTGCTGGTCTTCACTGTGTCCTGTTTCACTGTTAACAAAAGAGCCCAAAGAGCCCAAGAGAGTCACAGTAATGGGCAAGGACGCGTATCGGACCGGCGGAACGCGCGGCGGCGCCGACCAGTTTACGTGGGACGCCGTCAAGGACGACAAGCATCGCGAAAACTATCTTGGACACTCGTTGCAGGCGCCCGTCGGCCGGTGGCAGCGCGGCAAGGATCTTACGTGGTACGCGCGGAACAAGGGCGGCGGACAGGTTGACGAAGAGACGCTGCGTGAGGAGCGGCAGCGCGCACGCGAGGCGGAGGAGGACATGATGCGCGTTCGGCTCGGGCTGCCCCCCATCAACCGGCAGCAGCGCGCGCCCGAGGTGCGCCTCGACGAGCGCGAGCGCAAGGAGCTGCTGCGGCGTGGCGGCGCCGAGGGCGGTGGCACCAGCACCACTGAGGTCACCGAGGTCGTGTATGGCGGCTATGGCGGCAAGGAAACCGGCGGCAAGGGCGCCGGCGGCAGGGCCAGCGCTAACGCCAGCTGCGGTGGTGGCGAGGTGGAGCGCATCGGCGGGCTTGGCTCCTTCACAGCTGCGCGGCACGGCGACCGCGGCAGAGTGCACTCGACGCTTGCGCCGATGGACCGACTCGAGGGGACCGGCTCCGCGGGCTCGTCCACGCGCCTGCCCGGGGATTGGGTGCGCGCAGGCGGAGGAGGCGGCGTCGGAGGAGGCGGCGGCGCTGGAGGCGTCGCCGCTGGAGGCGTCGTTGCTGGCGTGGAACGCGAGGGCGAAGACGATGACGCGGAGAGTCGTAGCAGTGCCTCGCACGAGCGAAAGAGTGGCAAGGAGAAGCGCAAGCACCGCCATCACCACCGGCACCGCGAGCATGATAAGCATGACAAGAAGGAGAAGAAGAAGAGACACAAGGAGAAGAAGGGGCACCAGGAAGGGCGCCATGGTGAGCATGAGGAGCGGCGCCGTGGTGAGCACCAGGAGGGGTGCCGTGGTGAGCATGGAGGGGAGGAGGTGGAGGGCCGGGTGCTGGGACATGCGGACGCAGCAGAGGAGATGCCGCCAGCACCCAAGCGGCAGCGTCACGATAGCGACTCGGACGAGTGACCAGACGATCCGTCGTTCAACGGCAATGCAAGGCGCAAGCCTTCTCGATGGATGTGCGCTGTATGATGAGCGCTGTGAGCGTATGAGCTTGTACGAGCATCCGAGACGAAACCGAGTGCGCGCGTATCCTACGGCGTATGCGCTGGGCTTGCCGGGTGCGGGGACTCGACGTATGTACTTTATCTTTGACCGTGGACAAGTCACAACGACTATAATCGGTCCGGTCTGATAGACGGCGGAGTTCTTCGCTTGCGGGATGCATCTCGCCCCGCCCGGCCTTGGAAGCGCCGGCTGCAATGTACCCCTGGGCGGGGCATCGCCGCGCGCGTTACGTACTAAGTCGTAAGTGTTAAGTCGTAAGTGTGAGGGTTGCGAACGACAATCGAATAAACCGAACGCAAAGTGATCACGGACCTGGGACCACGTCGACAAAGAACGGAGCAGCAGGATCCTGTATGCGTGTGAGCAATATGACCAATAAGAGCCCAGCCAGGCGAGCGAGCGGCTCCAGTAGTCTACCACGGCGTAACGCCCCGTTGGTGACAGTGGCGCCAAATTCCATCCCCTTGGCAATCTCAGCGGAGCCCTCTGCGCACGCATGCAGCGCCGCCGTACCATTCGAGCTCGAATGAATCTCCCCAGCTGCCGATGCCCCAATGGCCATCTGATGAGGGAGGCAATCAGCTGCAATCAGCTCGCCTGATGAGGGAGGCAATCGAGATGCCCCAATGGCCCGCGCGGGTAGGTGGTTGGGCTGCGCTGCTGCTGCTGCGGCGGCGGCTGCGGTGGCGGCCAGTGGCGGCGGCCAGGTGTCCACGACGGCGCTAGATATGCTCTCGGCGGCGGCGGCCGCCGGTGGCGGCGGCCCGGCTGGTTGCGGAGGTGGCGCCCCGTCGTCAATCTCGTCAATCTCGCCTTGCATGCTTCGTCGCCGCCTGGACGACCCGCTCACTACGACGCTCACTTCGGCAGCGAGTGGCGGCGAGGGAGCGCCGGACGCCCGATACGACGCCGCCGTGGCGGCCGAGCCCACACTGCTGCGACGCGGTGACTTTGGTAAGGCGACGCCCAGCTGCTCGCTCAAGGTCTGGTCAGCTTCCAGCAGCCAACTGGGTGGCTCGTATTCTGCGTCGCCTTCGTCGCCCTCGCCGCCTTCGTCGCCCTCGCCGCCCTCGCCGCCCTTGCCGCCCTCGCCGCCCTCGCCGCCCTCGCCGCCCTCGCCGCCCTCGCCGCCTTCGACCTCGTCCATTTCGTCCATCTCGTCAACCTCGTCCATCTCGTCAATCTCGTCGATTTCGTCCTCGCTCTCGTCATTCCGCGCCTCGACAGCCGCCCTTGCGAGCTCCGACAGCCGCCTATTCACCAGGCCGAGGATCTTCTCTTCGTCCTCGGCCGACATCAGGCTAGGTGAGAGACGACGGAGCTGCTCCTCTTTGTCCATCGGGCTCCGTTGCACCGCTTGCGGCGAGGGCAGCCCCGGCGCGCGCGCTGCCGCCTCCGCCACGCTCTGCCGCTGGCCCAGCTCCTCGAGCACCGTACCCACCTGGGCGGCGGCTCGCTCCGCCAGAGCGGCGGCTCGCCCCGCCAGGGCGGCGGCAGCGTGCGCCTGCGTGGTCGCTTCGGCGGCGCACGCCCCGTGCTGCGACACCTCCGCTAAAGCCGCCTCGAGCACGCTCTCCATGACATCGGGAGGCTGGAGTGCGGGCCGCAGGTGGTTTGCCAGCACATCATCGCCAAACCGACGTATGGCCTCCTGCGTCGCGCGGCCAGCGGCCTCCAGCTGCTCCCGAGTCAGAGCCACAGCGGCCTCCACCTCGGCCTTGGCGGTCGTCAACACATGGCTGCTGACCGTGGCAAGCAGGGAAGCCGTCATGCCGTCGAGGCGCGTCTGGAGCTCGCGTGCGGACGCGCAGCGATCGGCGCGAATCGCTTCGTCTACAACGCGCTGCATCTCTGTCGCCATCGCTGCGCGCTCCGCTGCCATCGCACTCCGCAGCTCCTCGCGCAACGCCTCTCGCTCGTCTGCGTGGCTGCGCTGTGTTGCTAAGGCGGCTGCATTCAGCTGCTCGTTGGAGGAAGTGATGCTCACCGCCGGCAACGCGAGCGCCGACGACTCGCACCGTGACATTGTCGACGGCGACTCGCAGTGCGTGGTGCGAAAGCCGATCTGGGTTTCGTCATTCGTGTTTCAGTTGGTGTTCAGGAAAACGGCACAGCTATGTACCGTACATGACATGTTAAGCCCCCCCGCCAACCGGCGTACATAGTGCCTCTAACTTTCTCCTTGAGCCGCTCGGCAGCGTCGGCGCATCTCCAGCTACTTGTAACGGAAGTCGTCGCCAGGGCACGAGGTGCGAAACCGTGAAGGACGATCGCAAAGGTGTAGCCTCTATGTAGGACGGTTGATGTCATTACAAGTTCAAAGATTTCTGCAACTGCGTACTGTATCGGGGAGCTGTGAACGGAGCGCGTCCAAAGGAAACCAACGGTCTCCATGGAGCACCCGGACAAGGCGTCGGCGTACGGGCAACGCAGCATGCGGAGCACGGTCACGATGCTCAAGTATCTCGCGCGCACCTCGAGTGAGAGCGAGATCAACAGCGTGCTTCAGGTGAACGCGCGGTGTGAGGGCACGTTGGCCGAGCGGCGCCAGCGGATAGGCAAGCTGCGCAACGAGCAGGAGCAGATGCAGGCGCAGTTGCAGGACCGCGTGCAGCAGCTGGCCAGCAGCCTCCAGATGGACGCGAATGCCAAGGCTGCCGAGCGCGCAAGAGCAGCGGAGGCCGCACGGCGCTCGAAGAAGATGGCGCAGCAGGCGGCACGCATGATGGGCGCTGTCGCGACGCATCGAGAGTCGGCGCAGGCGGCCGCGCTCTCGGTGCTGGCGCCGCTCGATTGGTCACCGCCCTCGCCGCCGCGCTCGCCGATGAAACCGACTGAGCGACCCGAGCGGCCCCAGAGTCCCAATAGCGGCGCGGGCGCCGGGCAGCGCGCCGCGGCGCTAGCGCTGCGCCCCGGCCGCTACTGCCTTCGCTCGTACGCGACCGACTCGGAGAGTCTCGAGGACGACACGTTCCTCGTGTGGGCGGGCGGTGAGCTCCAGCTCAGCAGCGCCGAGCGCGCGGGCTCGCACATGTGGCTCGTGCGCCAGCCCGCAGGCTCGCATGCCTGCACTTTCGGTTGCCCGAGCGGTGGCGCCCTCTTCGGTACGCCGCAAGGGCAGGTGAGCGTGGGCGAGCCGCCCAAGCCCGAGCTGGCGCATTTCCTCGTGCTGCCGCTGCGGCACGACCACAGTAGCAGCGCCGCCGCGGGCGCCGGAGCCGGCAGCGGCGGCGACGGCGGCGACGGCGGCGGCGGCGGCGGCGGCGGCGGCGGCGGCG
>JWZX01002189.1:0-11156 GCA_001275005.1 Chrysochromulina tobinii | reverse complement strand
GCTGGGCGCCGTTTCGGTCACTGATTCCACAAACCGTTTACTTCCGTCCACACGGGTCGCGTGGTGCATCTGATCTTAGAATCACTCTTCGGCAACACCCTTTACTAAGCCTTTACCCGCGGGGTAATGCTGAGAGTCGTCGTGGGCTCGAGCCTGTGTGGGCCGGTCGGCCAGGACGGCACCAGACGCGGCACAACGATTTTTGAACGCGACCGCCCCTGAGCGCAACTTGCCTCGGGGCCCTTTCTTGTCCAAGTACGATATGCGCGCGACCATTTTCATTGGCGGCATGGTTATGGTCGTTATGCTCATCCCGGTGATCTTGATGTACCTAAATCTGCTCTTCTATCGGCCGGTTGAGCTGAGGCTGGACGACATCGCGTCGTGGGGGCTCCGTGGGCCCTCCGCCTCCGCGTTGCCGAACAATGCCAGAGGAATTTACTACCTCAGTGGGAACCAGGATCTGCAAACATGCACGCCCGAGGTCCTCCGCGGCCCGAAGCGTGACGTACTCTGCGGGCCGGGCGGCTACATGCGCAGTAGTGCGTTACTTCTGGACACGTCGCACTGCGAGTACCACGGGCCCGAGACCAGTCGCATCGTATGCAGGCTGGCTTATGCAGTCGGCTTCGATTCAGAGTCATTCGCACGCAAAATGCTGGTAGCTCGGCCAACTTACAGCATAGTCAAGGATGCCGAGTTTAGCTTGCGCAAGCGGCATCTCTTTGAGGGCGTGATGCACCTGAGCTTCCTCGGCATCAGCGCAAACCGTTGGGGACGATGGCTTGGCGCCAAGGACTCTCGCGTGACGATGACGGACATCAAGAGAGATGGATCGCGCATCCAACGGCTCACTTGGTGGATAGACAATGCACGGCCGCGCTCGAAGGCAAACGCCGACTCGACGTATACGATGAAGCGCGTTCTCGACGCACACGGTCACGTTGACATGGGCGTGCTCAGGGAGATGAAGCGCGCCTATGGCGAGTCCGTCTTCATGAACGTCGCTCGTTTCTCTTTCTGGTGACCCAAATTAGTGGTCACAGTTTCGAGTTTGACACGTGCGTCGTGCCTCGTGGTGTCTCCCGTGTCTGGTGACTGGTGAGAGTTTCGGCGTGTAGAAGAGCGGCAAAGGCGGCGAAGCTGCGCAGCAGCATAGCCCTGCACTGCACAACACGGCACCGACAAAAAAATATCTGGGCCTCGCCTCCCCAGAGCTGTTCAAGCAGCACCGCGGCAGCAGCAGGCCCGACTCCCGACAGGGGTCGTCTGCTGTGGCGAAAAGGTCGGACCAATTCACACTCTGGTTCACACAAGAAGCCCTTCGGCCGTGTGTGTTCTGCGCGCGCCGAAAGGCTTGTTGGCAGCCATGGACGCAGGTTTGATCGACCGCTCGCGCTTCCTCGACCGTGAGGTCCTCGACCCGCACCGTGTTATGGAGACCTCGCGCATGGGCGGCGCTTCCGCCTCCGCTATGGCGGCCGGTGTTGGACAGCATTCTGGCGGCAACCTGGACTTCCTGAAGCAGGCCGTTGACCTGGGGGTGCGCAAGCTGCCGCGCGGCCTGACGCCTGGCGCGCGCTCGCTCGCTGACGCGCTTCTGTCCGCGCGCTGCTCTGCGAACGCGCGAGCCAACCGTCGAGCGATGGCAAGCCACCTATCATGATACAAAACATCGCCCCGAGGCTGACCATTTCTGGCCTGCGCTTGTCTGTGCCGCCTCGCAGACGTCGATCATGGCCGTCGCGTACGACGGCGGCGTCGTCATCGGCGCCGACAGCCGCACCTCCACCGGCATCTACATCTCCAACCGCGTGTCCGACAAGATCACCAAAATCGACGACCGCATCTTCGTGTGCCGCTCTGGCTCGGCGGCCGATACGCAGGCGATCTCGGACTACGTGACGCACTTCATCAACCAGCACAGAATGGAGTTCGGCAAGCCGCCCAGCGTGAAGACCGCTGCCAACTTTTTCCGCCAGCTCTGCTACACGAACAAGGAGGCCCTCATGGCGGGCATCCTCGTCGCCGGTTGGGACGAGAAAGAGGGAGGGCAGGTGTACTGTATCCCCGTTGGCGGCGCGCTCGTCCAGCAACCGTTCTCCATCGGCGGCTCTGGCTCGACCTACATCTACGGCTTCTGCGACGCGTACTACAAACCCGGCATGACGGCGATGCAGTGCGAGGAGTTCGTCAAGAAGGCGCTGAGCCACGCGATGGCGCGTGACGGATCGTCGGGTGGCGTCATCCGCACTGTGCGCATCGACGCTGCGGGTGCGGAGAAGAAGTTTGTCGCGGGCGACAAGCTGCCCTTCGGGCCGCTCTGAGATGTCCCCGGGGCTCCGGGCAGCGAATGTGGACTGCAAGAGAGGAAAGAGCTGTGCAGTCGGTGTACAAGCTTTTGGTGTCAGTGTGTTGCAGCGAAGCAAGGGCCACGGAGTGCCTGGCGCCGCGCGTTTGGTTCTCAGACATTTATACCGTAAGGCACGATGCACCAACTTTCAAGATCTCATAACGCATGGACGTACATGGACAGACGCACTTTCCAGGCTCTCTCCTGCCCTTATTGCGTGCGGAGCGGCGGCGAAATGAGAATGACGCCGTCGCCGCGCACGAAGAGCATCTCGATTTGCCGTTTGGAAGTTTTGATGATCTCCTCATACGTCTCCTCGTCCACCTCGACGGTCGTCACCACCTCCTCCACATCTCCCAGCACCATGTTGAGGTGCTGGTCGTACGCGTGCAGCTTCCCTCGCAATTCGCGGTCGCCGCGCATCTTCACATGGATGCGCTCATCGAGGGAGAGGCGCACGAGGTCGATGGGCTCCTTTACCAATGTGCTCGCCATCGCTGTGTAGCGCTCGCGTCGCGATTGCGCGAGCGGCGCCGCGACGCTGCGCTTTTGTGACGAGGTGGGGCGCGCTGCCGAGCGCGCGCGCGCCGCAACGAGCCCTCCGCTTCGTCACCCAGGGCTTTCTGGAGGTACCTGTTCTGGTTTCTGTTTGAGAGACTTTTGAAAAATCCTTTTGTGTCAACTTCGGAGAGCTTTTATGGAGTCGACGTGGCTCGGCCGTGCGGCGGTGCCCGCCGCAACGTGCCTCGCATGCCTCGTGGGCGTGGCCGCATACAAATATGGCCGTAGAATGGACTCTGCCTCTTGTCAGGACGCCCGCGATCGCAACGCACAGCAAGCCGATGAGCAGGACGACGGCGCCAGAACCGCTTCCGCCACCGACGATGGGGCTGCTTCGGCCACCAATGAAGAGTACCGACGCAAGGTCAAAGCCGCGCTGCTTGAGCACCTGAAGTACCGTGCGTATGTCAAGCTTGCCCCGAGCGCCATCGACGGTGTCGGCGTCCACGCCCTCGTTGACATTCCAAAGGGTGTCGACCCCTTCGTCCCTCCAAATGGACACCTCTGCGCGCGTGAGTTGAGCATACCCCTCCGTGCCGAAGAGCTGGCGGCCTGCCCGCCTGCGGTGGTTGAGCACCTCTGCGAGTTCCACGCGGAGATGGACGACGACGATGGCGCGGCCGAGGCGCGCTTTCGAATGGCAGAGATCGACAGCCTGCTGCAAAAGGCGCCGGCGGGTGGTGACTCGGCGCTCGACTCGGCGCTCGCGGCGTTGATGGCGGAACGAGCATCGCTGGAAGCGGCGTTGCAGGCCTTGGCCAACGACCCCTCGGAGCCGAGCACCGTGTGGCGGTCGGCGCGGGAGGTCGGTGGGCCCGTGTACTATGGCATCAACGCGACGGGTCCGGTGAAGATGGATGTGTCATGGTTTTTGAATCACAGCGAGACGCCCAACGTGGAGACTTTGGAGGCGGAGGTTGAGGGCCAGTTCAGCTCATATCGGACCACGCGCCTCATTCATGCGGGCGAGGAGCTCGTGACCGACTACCGTGAGGGGCTCGAGAGCATGTACGCTGAGATCTGCAGGAAGCGCGATCTCGGTGCAAATCTCGCCGCAAAGTCTTCAGGGGCCGCCGAGCCCTCCGCTGAGGCTGCCAAGCCCGAGTCGGACCCGCTCTGCAGTGACCTGCGCGAGGCCGACGACCCGGTGCTGCGCGAGGTGCTCCTCTCGTACAAGACTCCAACGCTCCGACTGCCTCCGACGACCGACTTCGAGCCGCTACGCCCCGTCGCGCATAACGTAGCCCTGAGTGAGGACGCTCCGGCGTACTTTCGCCACGCACACGACCTATCAGCTGCCACTCAGTGCCCAGTCGCTCCATGTGCGCCCCGGGCAGCCGATCTCGCTCAACACGGCGCTAGTGGACGCCGTCCATCGTTTCACACTCCACCGTCAGCTGGGCGCACCGCTCAACGCCCGGCTGACGGCGTGGGCGATTCACAAGGAACGGCTGGGCAAGGAATGCGAGGCGCGCCTGGTGCCGGTGGCGGCGGGTGCGGGGAGCGACGCGGGCGTGAACAAGACCAACGTGGGCGGCTACCAGAGCTTCCACGACCTTTTCGTGCCTCCTGACGAGGACGAGGAGCTGACCGAATCGAAACGAGATTGTCTCACCCTCGAACGGATCGTGAGTGCGGCACTCGACGAGGTGTGCGGAGATCCCGGAGATCCAACGGACGCCTATCCGGGCGAGGCGGCCGCGCTGCGCCCCGCCCGCCCGCACCAGAACCATCTTTCGTATGCGTGGCTCAATGTGAACCGTACGCCCGACTCGAACTTTATGCACACGCATCAAGTTGACCTATGGAGTGCAGTGTACTACGTGTGCGAGGGTGAGCCGAACGCCCCTGGGTTTGCACACCCGACGTGCGGCAACATGATCTTCCGATGTGGCGTGCGACCTCTCGAGGAGGGCGGGCCGCGCCTAGGGCCGACCGGTGAGCCGTCGAGCTCTTGAGTGCCTCTCTTGATGGCCTCTGATGGCCTCTGATGACCTCTGATGGCACTCCTCATCAGCCGTGGAGCTCTTGAGTGCCTCTCTTGATGGCCTCTGATGGCCTCTGATGACCTCTGATGGCACTCCTCATCAGCCGTGGAGCTCTTGAGTGCCTCTCTTGATGGCCGCCGATGGCCTCTGATGACCTCTGATGGCACCCCTCATCAGGTGAGCTACGCGAGAGTCCTGATGACCGCTGATGGCCGCTAATGGCCGCTGATGACCACCGATTGCACCCCTCATCAGGTGAGCCACGAAGCAGCTACTTTGCAGTGCCGCCCACGCCTGGTACCCTGTGGCTCTTCCCGGGCTCGGTGCCGCACACGGTTATGCACACGGTGCTGCCGGAAGGCGTGCCCGAGCCCGCGACGCCGCGCATCTCCATTGGCATCAACTTTGAGACCGCTGTCGCACCACTCGCGCGCCCCTGGCAGCCGGCGCGCCCGTGGGCCGAGCAGCTCATGGCCGCTCGTCGCAAGGTGGAGCGCCGCATGAGGCAGCGTCTGCAAGCGTACCTCGAGACGAACTCGCCGGAGGCTCCGCGAGGCGCTTGCGCCGAGGATGGCGAGGAGGACGAGGGCGAGGAGGACGAGGCGCAGACGGCGGCGGCGGCGGCGAGCGAAGAGGAAGAGAGGTTCATGGACGCGCCGCAGGTGGCTGCTGCCGAGGAGTGGGCGTGCGCTGCAAAGAAAGCCGGAGATTCGCCCTTTTTGATGCTCACGCCTGAAGAGGCCAAGGAGCGCGGCTTTCGCGACGATGAGGAGCTGGTCATGCCGATGCCTGTGGACGAGAGCGATGAGGATTGAGCCTGGCAATCGCGAATATGATCAATAACATGAACCGACGTTTAGTCAATAGCTTTTTCCCTTGAATGTATTCCGCGCAGTCGATTCATTAGCAACTGCATGCGACACATGCAGGCGTCACAGGGGACCTTCGCATCTTTCATTCGTTTGCCAAGGGGTCCCAACCCGCCCGTACAAGTCGAGTTGTCCCGAAACGCATGTGGGGAAATGCTGACTCGCTCGCCGCGTGAAAAGGTGAGGAAGACGAAGGCGGCCGCGCGCGCTTCTCCCGCCGCCTCTTCCACCACTACCCAGCAGGCAGCCACCCGTACTACATGGACGTCGACGATGACGATGACATGCAGCGTGCACTGGCCATGTCATTGGAGGCCGCCCGGTTGCCGCAGGGCACCGCCCCAGCCGCCGACGATGCAGATGGGGACGATTCCATGTCCAAAGCGCTTGCGATGTCGATGGATTCGGAGCCTGTTGCGACCGCGGATGATGACGATGACATGGCCAAAGCGTTGGCCATGTCGATGGAGCCGACACCTGCGCCCGCGCCGTCGAAGCACGACCTGCTCGAGCGGGAGGGCTTCTCTGCGAGACTCAAGGAGCTCTTCGAGGAGGCCAAGGCCAAGGGCCAGGAGCCGAACGCGGCCGCCGCTTCTGCGCTAGCGCAGGCCCAAAATGAGCAGAAGGCGCAGCTGGATCAGCGCGCGGCCGCCGCCGCGAGCTCCAAGCACGACCTGCTCAGCCGCGAAGGCTTCTCGACGCGCGTCAAGGAGCTCTTCGAGGCGGCCAAAGCCAAAGGCCAGGATGCCAACGCGGCGGCGGCCACCGCGCTAGCGCAGGCTCAAAAGGAGCAGCTCGCCGCGGCGGCGCAGGCGCGCTCGGCTCGCGCCGGCGGACCGACCTCCCCGCCCCGCTCCGATCGGTCCGCAGCAGGCGGCGGCGCGCCCGCGCCGTCTGGGGCAGCCGCTGCGTGGCCGCCGCCGCTCGCGACGCAGCCAAGCGAGTCGGCGGAGCAGACGTTTGAGCGCTGGGAGGAGGTGGAGAAGGTGGCGCAGGCACAGGTGGATGCGATCAATGCGCTCTACAAGGAGGAGGGCGTAACGTTCGTATGTTGATTGCCACGGATGAGCTGCCTTGCATGCAAGTGCTCACCACAGCGGGCGGTCCCCTCTTCTCAGGTGGACCCCTCCTTCCCGCCTACCAATCGAGCTCTCTATCTGAGCGACGAGAGTGCGACGACCTGGCAGTGCAAGGCGTGCTCGAAGCGCAATCAGCTGCCGCCGCGCCCGGACGAGCAGCAGCTGCTGCGCCTGATGACGGACCCGAACGCCGCGGGCCGGCTCATCAAGTGCCCCCTCTGCGCTCACGAGACGTCGATGCTCGAGTGCGCGCTGCGCCCTCTTGATTGCCGCTTGATTGCCGCTTGATTGCCGCTTGATGGCCGCTTGATGCGTGTGGGCTCAGGTGCGCGCTCCGCCCGGCCGGCTGGGGACGTCCGCACGAGCTACGGGATGACGTTACGTTCCAATTCTCGACGGTGCCATGGGTGCTGGTGCGCGCCGAGCCGCGCCCGGACGACATTCGGCAGGGGCACGTGGGCAACTGCTGGTTCGTGTGCGCCATGTCCGCACTCGCCGAGGACCGCGCGAACATCGACCGCATCCTTGTGACCAAGGAGCTCAATCACGCTGGAGTGTACCAGGTGCGCTTGTGCCGGAGTGGCGTGTGGCACTGCGTGGTGATCGACGACGTGCTGCCGATCAACGGTCTCTCGTGCCTCGCGTACCTCAAGGCGGCGCGACGCTCGCTCTGGCCGTGCCTCATCGAGAAGGCCGCAGCCAAATTAGAGGTGATCGCCTCTGATGACCTCTGATGACCTCTAATTACCTCTGATTGATGCCGCAGCCAAATTAGAGGTGATCGCCTCTGATGACCTCTGATGACCTCTAATTACCTCTGATTGATGCCGCAGCCAAATTAGAGGTGATCGCCTCTGATGGCCTCTGATGACCTCTAATGACCTCTGATGGCCTCTATTTACGGGGCTCCCTTCCCAACCGGCCTGGAGCAGGGCTCATATGAGGCACTCAATGGCGGCACCTTCGCCGAGGCGTTTGGGATGCTCTCGGGCTGCCCGGTACAGCGCGTCGACCTGCGTCGCTTCAAGGAGCCGGCGGCCGCGCCGCCCACTGCGAGCGCCGAGGAGCGCGTGATGCATGCGCGCCATCTCGAGCGCTGGAAGGCAAAGGGGTACGACACCGACGAGCTGTACTTCAAGCTGTTCTCGTACAAGGAGGCGGGGTTCGTCATCGGGTGCTCCACCTTCTTCACGAAGGAGGAGGAGATCAACGAGGCGCGCGCGACGGGCATCCAGGTGCCGCACGCGTACTGCCTGCTCGATATGAAGGAGAGTCCCCACGGCGACGGCGAGCAGCTCGTCAAGCTTCGGAACCCCAACGGCCACGCGGGCTGGCGAGGCGAGTGGTCTCGCGCCTCGTCCAAGTGGACGTACGAGGCGAAGCAGGTGAGTGCCGCTGCAAGTGCCGCTGAACAGTCAGGCTGGAAGTGCCCGCTGGAATCCCCACTGAGTGCCCCCGGAGTGCCCCCGGAGTGCCGACTCGAGTGCCACTGACCGTCCATGAGCTCGGCATGATCTCGGCAGGCGCTCCGCATCGACCACGAGGACGCGGGCGTCTTCTGGATGAGCTGGGACAACTTCCTGCGTCTTTTCGCCGAGGTGACCATCTGCCGGCTGCGCCCCGACTACGTGGACGCGCGTCAGGGCGGGTGGCTCCCGTCCGTGTTCGGCTGCGGCCAGGGGATCCTCATCGAGGTGTACGCGCGCACGCAGCTCGAGCTCTCCATTTATCAGGAGGTGACGAATCTGACGAATCTGCCTCCGAGGGCCATGACGAATCTGACGAATCTGACGAATCTGCCTCCGAGGGCCATGGCGAATCTGACGAATCTGACGAATCTGCCTCCGAGGACCATGGCGAATCTGACGAATCTGACGAATCTGACGAATCTGCCTCCGAGGGCCATGACGAATCTGACGAATCTGACGAATCTGCCTCCTATGGCCATGGCGATGGCGACGGATTGCGACTGATGGCGATTGATGGCTGAGTGCGACTGATGGCGATTGATGGTGACTGATTGCGACTGATCACGACTGGAGTGGCACCGAGTGGCACTCGCCTCTCCCTCTACCAGGCGCATTCACACCGTGGCGAGAGCGCGATCGCGACCCTAGTCGACCTTGGCGTCGCCGTCATGAAGGTGGGCGGCAGCGGCTCGACGTCCCCCGTCGCGGGCGGTGGCGCCGCGGCCGCGGCCGCGGGCCGCGCGGGCGGATCAGGCGCCGCGGAGGCTCTCACGCTAGTCACGCGCGCTGAACGGGGGGTCTTCTCGTCCGTGTCGATCGACACGCCCCTCGAGCTCGACGGCTACTCGTCGCGCTTTCTCGTGGTCCCGTTGTGTTTCGGACATTTGAACTCTCCCGAGCCACGCAAGTTCGTCGCCGCCGCCCTCTCCAACCAGCCGCTGTCGATTGAGACCGTCGAGCTGCCTCCGGCGCAGCTCGCAACCTCGATGATCGAGATCGCGCTCCACCACGGCGAGAAGCAGACGCTGCTCAACCACCCGATGCTTGGCCCGATGCTCAACCTGTACACGGTGGACGACGAGGCGGGCTACGCTCTCGTCGCCGAGAATCCGACCCAGTTCCGCGTGCGGGTCGAGGTCGATGCCTCCGAGCGCACGCGTGGCTTCACCTCCTCGCGGGGGGCCCTCTTCTGCCAGGATGTGCTCCCGCCGCGCTCGCGCCAACTCATCATCGTCCTCAGCCTCTCGATGAAGACGAAGAGTCATTCCCTGAGCATGCAGTTTGGGGGGGGCGTGCTTGAGCCGACCGAGCACGTACCCGATGGGGCGGGCCACATCCCCTCCCTCGCGGAGCAGGGCGCCCTCGCGCCTCTCCACGAGCCGCAGCCCATGCTCAACTCGGCGCCTGCCGGGATGGGCTGGCAGCCGCAGCCGGTCTCGGCGGCTCCGGTCGACGTGGCAGCTCTCGCGTCGAGCATCCTGAGCCAGATGAAGCGCTGAACGCGCCGTCCTCGTCGGAGTGCGGCAACAGCGGAGGGGCGGATGCTGTGCCAAACACTGCAGGTCTGCACTCAGTTGCCAACTCCTGCTGTGGGGGCAAGCATGTGTCTAAAAGTAGTACGTCCTACGTGTCTTGAGTGTCTGAAACAGTACCAATCGGCCAGCGTCCGGTTGTCACGACAGTAGACTTCATGTCGTGTGGTACGGTTATAAACGCGCTGGAAATTATCTGAAATTCATATTGCATGTTGGCCATTGCGCTTTGCGGGTGTTTGTATGCTGAGGAAAGTCGAATGTGATTCGTCGCGTTGTGTTGAACAGCAGCATTTCGTCAACTTTCCAACTTGAGTTTTCGGCTGCGTTCGATTTTTCGAGTTCGGACAGGTTGCGAGTCCTGCAGAGACCACTACGGGCATGCAGCGGCAGCCGTCGCCGATGAAGCGGGCCGGGCACGGAGGCCAACCTCACGGGAAAGGGGCAAGCGCTCCGAAAGCCCGCCCCCGCAGGCCCCGTCCAAGGGGCGGCCCACGAGCCCGCGTGACTCATCAAAACTCAAGCTGAGCAAGGGGCAGAGCAGCGACGCGCTGGGGAGCAGCAACTCGGAGCCGGTGAGCCCGCTGCCGAGCCCCAAGAGCGAAGTGTCGCGCCGCGAGGCCTACACGGCCTCAGCAGCGCAGGCGATCGCCGCATACAAGGACGGCGGGCCAATCTTCTCGTCGTCGGAAGGTATCGCCCTCGATGAAGTGGTGAAGGCGAAGCGCGGTGGCGGAAGCAGCCGGCATCACGGGGGTGAGGGCGGCGCGACGCGGCTCGAGCGCGAGCACAAGGAGCTAGTCAAGGCTTTCAGCGCCAAGTGCGAGGAGCTGCGCGCGTCGCACGCCTCGCGCAACGGGGTCGAGTTGCTATTAGGCGCAGGTTTACGCGACGGGCGCGGAGCCGCTGGCGAGGCAGAGGCTCGAGGCGGCCGAGGCGACCGCAAAGGCGGCCGCCGCGGAGCTTCGTGCCGAGCGCCAGCGCCACCACGAGCGCGAGGCCGAGCTCCTGCAGCTGCTTGCGCAGCGCGATAGGGAGATTGCTGCGCTGCGTGCGGGTCGCCCGCTGCCAGTGTCGCCAGTGTCGCCGCCGCACCACCTTGCGCAGCTGCACGCGACAGTGCCCGCGATGACGACCGGCGCGGCGGGCCTCCCGCGGCCCACGGGGTGGTCGGGTGCGGTCGACGGCCCCGCGGCTACCGCCGCCACCGCCGCCAGCAGCAGCAGCAGCAGCAGCAGTGTGCTGCGAGTGGCTTCGGCGCCTCGGCCGGCGCCGGTGGACGTCGAGAGAGATCCAATCGAGTCA
>JWZX01002188.1:0-42038 GCA_001275005.1 Chrysochromulina tobinii | reverse complement strand
GCTGCTCATGTGGGTTGCTTGGGGAGCCGTTCACACTCTGCTGATTGGAAGCCTCCTCTTCCACCTCACCGTTGTCCTCTCCCACCCCTCCGTTGTCCTCTTCCACCCCATTGTCGTCCTCGAGCTTCGTCGTCGCATGCGACCAGCACGAGCTATCCGACTCGAAAGACTGTCTTTCCTCGAGCTTCGATTTCGCGTCGGTCACGTCCAAGTCGAGGCCGCCTACATGCGCCTCGAGCGATTGCATGGCCGGCGGGACGGGGGAGGGCAGGAACACATATCCTGGTGGACATTGCTGCCAGTTCGCACCTCCCAATGTGAGGTTGTTCATGGCCTCGAGGGTCGATGTGGGCGATGGTCCATGCCCAGAAGCCGCAAACCTCAGCTTCTCTCCTCCTCCGCGGCTGTATGACAAGCATGGCATGATCTTCCCGGTCGGGGAGGGGTCAGTCGACTGGGGCTCCCGGTCGCCTGGCTGCGTCCCGTCCGAGCCGGGGGGCGTGAAGAATGGCAACGGCGTCAGCAGCGGCCGGCTTGTGCCCAGCATGGCCCCGCTCGGCCATGGGCTGCTACTATCCGAGGTCTTGGTCCTGGGTCTTCGCGCCTCTGTGAGCAATGCCTCACCCTCAGCTTGTATGGATGTCGGCAGCGGGCGTGCTGCTTTAGGTTCCTCGGCCGACTGCATTAGTCTTGGTGTGCTCGAGGGGTGATGAATCGGCAAGGCTCGTCGTACCCCACACCGACGAACGCAGTCCCGAAAGGCGCGCGCGAGCGAGCGATGCGCCGCCGATTTTCTGTGTGACACGTCCGTATGAAGGATGAGGTTTTTATGTCTCTTTTTGTCTGCAACCTCTTGCCTTTTCGGGGCAATGTTAGATCTTACGCTGCGGGCTTCGGCATCGGATATTTTTATCTAAGTTTCGCAGGAGCCTCCACAAATCGTCGGAGAACCCAATTAACACCTCGGCTTCATTTTTTGTTGTTGTTACAGGCGTAAGGAACTCGAAGAGCCAAGATAAACTCCATTACAAAACATCATCCAACGGCTCGACGGCCTTCTCCTTCGTGGATCGCCAGTCCGCAGGCAGACCTGTAGGCAGAGCAGCATCTGCCGCCGCGAGCCCACGGCCCTCGTTCTCGTCGGCGCCGGTCGCATCCTTCGCGGCCCGCTCGCGCGCCCGTTGCGACGCCGCCTGCCAGTCCACCGTGCGATAGAGGTGCACATACTGGCCGATGATGATGAGCAGCATCGCGAGGATGAGACCGGCCCACAGCCCTCGCACCCCTAGCCCTGCCTGGTAGGCGAGGACGGCGCCGAGCGGCACGCCGATGCCGAAGAAGCACGTGAAGTTGATCGCCGCGGGAACCTGCAGATTGGCGCCGAGGCCGAATTGCAGCTGATGACTGAGTCCCGAGGCCATCGTCGCGAGCATGGAGTACGCGGTGGTGATCGGCATGAGCTCACTCACATGCGCGAGCACTTCGCCGTCCTCGACGAAGAACGACGCGATCGGCCTGCGAAAGCTGAGGATGAGGGTCGCGCTCACAAGCTGCACGCCGGCGGCCATGCCCCACGCAGTCCTCGCGCAGAAGCGTGCGTCGGCGGGACGCCCCTCGCCGAGCAGATTGCCCACCCGATTCCCCATCGCAAGGCACACGCCGAACGCAATGATGAATTGGCACACAAAGACGGTGGTGCAGATTGGGATCGCGTCGACGGCGGGGCAGCTGTCGGTGGTGCGCGGGCACAGCCCGCTCGCCACGAACAGCGTACACTCCCAACCGAACCATTCACTCACGACCATCACGGCCGCGGGGGCTCCCTTGTTCACAATCTCGGCCCAACCTCGGCACGCCTCGCGGCGCTCGCGCCACCAGGCGGGCCACGAACGCAGCCGTTGGCGGCCCAGCAGCCATGGCGAGGCAGCGCAGAGGAGCCCCCCTTGCAAGAGCTCGACCATGGTCATCGCCCACGGCGCGCCGACGAAGCCGATCGCCGCGGTCAGAGGAAAGAGGAGCACAGCTTGGAAGAGGCTCCCTACCAAGTTGACGAGCATCGGCAGGCGCACGCAGCGCTGTGCGTTCAGGAAAGCCTGCACGTCGTTCGCGACGAACATGCCCGGCGCGCCCACGAGCCGAATCCATACAAAGGTCTGCACGTGCGCGGCCACAGCCTCCGGCAGGCCCGCCGTGGCGAGCAGAGGCCCCGCAAGGTAGGTGAGCGGTAAGGAGAGGCACACGGACATGAGAGCATGCAGGAGGAGCACGCGCATGAGGACCAGGCCCAAGCGCCGATGATTGCCCGCACCGAACGCCTGCGAGAAGAGTGGAGTCGCCCCGTAGGCCGTCGCTTTGATCATCATCAGATGCGCAAAGTTGGAGTACATGCCGCCAATGCCGGCTGCCCCGATGAGCACCGCCCCATTCTCCAGATGACCTACGGCCACGAGAGCCAGGAGCCGTGGTACAAAGTTCGTCAGGCCTGAGATGGTCTGTGGATAGGCGAGCAGCGAGAGAGTCCCAGCCTCGCTCCACACTCGAGCACAAACGCCGCGGGCATCCGCCGCGCCGATGGGGCTGAGGTGCTGCTTGGCCTCTGCCGCTGAGCCCCGTGGCACCATGTCAGCTGCCGCTGGTCGGGGCTGTGTCTCCGTGGCTGCCGCGCTCCTGCCAGCTGGGTCCTGCAGCTCCTTGTTGGCTTGACGCGCGGGAGCTCGGCCTAAGATCACAGACGTTGGGCTACGCGCGGCTGCGGCGGCAGCAGAGGCTGCTGCGGTGGCTGCTGCTGCTGATGTGGCGGCGGCGGCGGCACAGGCGGCTTGCGCTTGGCTGGCGCTGACTGCGGCGGATGCTGCTGCTGCTGCTGCTGCTGTGCCGATGCTGCGTCCCACGGAACGAATGGCGCCCTTGGACTTGGATTTGCGCGGACCGCCGTTGCCACCCGCGCCGGCGCCGCCGTCATCGTCGTCATCGTAGTTGTCCTCGCCGCCCTCAAAGGCGAGGCTAGCGTCGTGCACATCGTCGTTATAATCGTCGTGATCCTCGGCGTCGTCGTCGTTGCCGTACGACACGGGTTGCTTCGTCTGCTTCATTTTCGAATCCCTGCTGCCAACCTTGGGCATGGACGTAGCACACGGCCCGCGAGCTCCTCGACGAGCGCCACCGGGGGCGTAGGCGAGGACGTCCCGATAGAGCGCCCTTTATGAAACTCGGGAAGAACGTCGCGGATGAGAAAATGCATGGAAATTTCCGATGCAACCACCACATGACAAGGATCGGGGTATTTCTGTTCCATTCCTGGGATGTTCCTGTAGCGCACGCCAAGTTTCGTCAGCCGGCATACCGCGTCCAAGCGAGCGCCACATGCACGAGCACCTCATCACCGACGATAAATCTAATGCTTGTCCCTGCGTTGTTGGCGTACCCAGGCGCTGACTATCTGCATCCCAAGGTGCACTTCACGCCTACGGTCGTGAGCGATCGTGGGGGCTGGCACGACATTGCGGGTTGCATCACATACTACGGAGTGCATCACGTGTTTCAAGGTACCGGTTGGAACCACGCCATCTCTTCTGACCTGGTCCGCTGGCAGACGGCTCCCCACGGCCCGAACGCGGTGCATGAGACGTACGCCGGCATGGACAGCCAGAGCGACCCGTGCAGCGGCTTCATCGCCAGGGATCCTGCGACGGGTGCCGTGTGCGCTGGCTTTCGGCAGTGCAGCAGCTCGAAAAGGGCGTGGCCGGCGGCGCGCCTTGGGACGTGCCCTTGGAGCTTCGGTGTGCCCTCGACGACGATCTGAATAAATGGAACGATGCGGCTCCCGAGTACCTCTTCAACGTATCGTTTTGGCGCGCGATTCCGTACGATCCCGCGCGCCCGTGGCGCGAGGCCGACGACGGGAACTGGTACGTGCTTCTGTCGATGGATGGGTGCAACTCGACGACGCGCGCCCTCCCATGCCATGCGGGCGGCATACTCGGCATGTGGAGCTCGCCCGCGCTGCGAGGCGAGGCGGCCATTTGGACGTACGTCGGCAACGTCTTCGAGACGAACGCGACCGTGCTAAGCGACGGCTTCCTCTCAAAAGAGTTTGTGACCATCGACTACCTGGGCTCACTCCCGGGGGATCCGTATCCCGAAGCGGCGGGCGGCACGGGCACGCGCCTGTTCCTTAACAACGTGGGCGGGAATGGCGGTGGCGACGGCTGCTGCAGCGGCACCACCTCATACTTTGTGATAGAACAGCCGCCTGGGCAGCCCATGCGTCTTGTGATGCCTGGACAACAGATGGTCGACTGGGGCGCATTCTCGCTGCGCCCGCTGCCGCTCCCGTATGACCCGAGCGGCGAAGTCGAGCTGCCCTCCTCCACTCTCGGGGACCTGATCCTTTCAGGCCAGGCTGAGAGCAGCCATGGACCCGCGGATGACGCGACGAGCGGCTCGAACGTGCGCTCAGGCGGCCCGGGGGGGAGTGGCACGGTCCTCGTCGGCGGCGGTGTGCTCGCGCCTGGTCACGTCATCGAGCGCGTTGCTCTCAGCTTCCGCTACATCGCAGGCTACTGTGGCTCCGCTCCGTGCCCGGGAGGAGCATCCACCGCCACCGTCGTCCTCATCGACGCGAGCGGCGGCGTGCTGGCCACTCTGTACCGCTCGCCCCCCCTGTGCAACTACTCCTTTGATAATTTCACGCAGTACAGCCCGCCGTTGCACATCAACGTGACCGGGCTGAGCGTACCCAACGATGAGCTCGTGCGCCTCGCCATCCAGATCTCAAACAACCAGCGGAACATCCAGATACCGGTCGATAACAAGGCGGGCGGCTTCAAGGTGCGTCTCGGCTGGGCCACCACCACCACCGCTGCCTTCCCCCGTCTTCTGCGGGATGTGGAAGCAAGGGACGCGGCCGCAGCCGCCGCCCCGGCTGCCCGTCTCGGCGCCCCGGCTGCCCGTCTCAGTGCCCCGGCTGCCCGGCTGGCAGTCCCGCCGCGCCTCGATTTGCTCTCGGGCAAGGCAAGCCGCGGCTTCAGCATGGCTCGCACGCTCGGGAGCGAGCAGGTGGATCAGGTGACGGTGCCGGGACGGCGCGTGCTCATCGGGTGGACGGGGCCCGCCCCCTCCGACATGCCCTTCCTCGCAAACCTCGGGTCGGCCCAATCGATCTCACGTGATCTCGCGCTCGCCCCCGACCGATCGCTGCTCCAACGGTTTGTACCCGAGCTCACGACGGCGCGATTGACCGCCGTCGCTCCGGCGGACGCGGGCATGCGTGCAGAGGTGTACGCGACACTACCAGCTTCATGTGCCGACGCCGCGGGCCCCACTGACGCGTGCGGGATAAGCGTGTTTGGCGACGGCGTCAATGCGACGACCATCAAGCTGCTGCCCTCCGTTGGTCTAGTGGCAGTGAACGCGACGCTCCAGGGCAACACTCTCGTGCGTGCGGGGCCGCTGCCGCCCCAGTGCACGGCTGCCACGTGCGGTGAGGGTGCCGAGGACGGCTGGCGCATCCACGCGATCCTCGATCATTCGATCCTCGAGCTGATCGTGAACAATGCGACTGCCTTCGTCGTGTACGTGGCGCCCGCCTCCGATCGGGCCAAGGAGGTCGCTCTCCTCGGCAATGACGCGACATTGCCGACGTCTGCTATCAACGTCTGGCAGCTCGACGCAGTGAATAATGTATAATCGGCCATCTCAGGATGTGTGAGTCTCACGGAGTAACGTGGCTGTGCGTAGGGCTAACGGTTTGCCACTATTCAAGAGGTTAGGGACGTTACCTCCGATTTGCGATGATCGGTTTTTTATCGGCTATTAAAGATTTCATTACATAAGCTCAAACTCCAAAATGGGTCATGAAACTGGCCTTTAAACTTTGCGAGAATTTTGTTCAGCTTCACATCATTCAATCTCCAGGATCGCGGGCAATGGGCACGAGACGAGCGCTGGTGACGCCGTTGCCGTTTGCCACGCCCGGCTCGGACGGGACGCAGCCAGGCGACCAGGAGCCCCAGTCGACTGACCCCTCCCCCGTCCCGCCGGCCATGCAGGCGCATGTAGGCGGCCTCGACTTGGACGTGACCGACGCGAAATCGAAGCTCGAGGAAAGACAGTCTTTCGAGTCGGATAGCTCGCGCTGGTCGCATGCGACGACGAAGCTCGAGGACGACAATGGGGTGGAAGAGGACAACGGTGGGGTGGGAGAGGACAACGGTGAGGTGGAAGAGGAGGCTTCCAATCAGCAGAGTGTGAACGGCTCCCCAAGCAACCCACATGAGCAGCGCGCCCCACTAGCCTCGCCGCGCTGGTGTGTGACGCCCGAGCAGCGAAAAAAGCTCGAGGCTTTCCTCGAGCAGGTGCCGCTTCCGTCGCATGCGGCGTGCCAGCTGCTCGCGGTCAAGATGGGCGTCTCGCCGCAGCAGATCGAGGACTGGTTCAGTGACCGCCGGCGGCTGCTGGCGGCGCAAGAGGGTCTCGGGCAAGAGGGGCACTCGGCCCTCGCTGGACACTCTACAGCAGTCAGGGCAACAGTCAGGGAGGAGCAGCGGCGCAAGAGGGTCTCGGGCGAGAGAGTGCCCCGAGTGCCCTCGCTGGGCACTCTACAGCAGTCAGGGAGGAGCTACGGCGACTGGGAGGCCATGGACGTGTCGCAAGCTGAGTAAAATGGCGCCGCTCTGCGCCGCCTCTGGGCGGCGCGCGCAGGCCGCAGCCGAAGACAGCGCTGCCAAAGGCGGCGTCAACGAATGTTTACAATTACATCGGAATCCAGGTGTTCGATTTACTGTCGGCATCCCACCCATCTGGCCGGGCATGCCGCCGCCCATGCCGCTGCCCATGCCGCCGCCCATGCCGCCCATCTGGCCGGGCATACCGCCGCCCATGCCGCCGCCCATGCCGCCGCGCCATGCCGCCGGGCATCCCACTGCCCGGCCGCGGCCTCGGCGCGCTGGCACAGCTGCGTATACATGACGTAACTATACAAACCTTGTGTAATTTGGGTAGAGGACGACTAAAATACTGTACGGTACGCTAGACCATTGCCTGCAACTTGAGCGGCGAGCGGGCTGTCTTCTTCTTGCGCCCGCCGACGTCCCGGCGCCACCATTCCCCGCGAATCCTGAACGGCCTTGCCACTTGCCGCCGCGGCAGCGTCGGCCACGTCCGCCACGAGCTTGAGAGTCGCGAGCCGCTTCCCGCGGCGCCGGCGCGTCGTCTGGACAAGACTCCCCCATGCGCGCCAGATGGCGTGAAGCCGACGAAGGCGCATGCGCCCCAGCCGCTCGCGCACCAAGAGGGAGCGAAAGTGCTCCGTTTGAGCCTCAAGCTTAGCCTGACGCGCGTGGGGCTCGAGCAGCCACCCGACGCCAAAGCCCTGCGCGGTGCTCGCGCGCGCAAAGCCTGCAAAACCGCCCTCGCCGCCGGCGGCGCTGGCTGGCGAGTCGACGCCCGCGCTCTGCGGCGATGGGAACGCGGCGCCGGCGACGACTGCGCGGGCGGCGGGCGCGGGGACCGTGACAAGTCCTAGCGGCGTCATAACCACCGTCGAGGAGGGAGGCTTGGGCGGGGGCCTCTCTTCAACGAGCCTCTCACGCTCCTTCTGTTGATGCAAGGCCTCCAGCGCGGCCGCCTCGTCCGCCGCACGCTGCAACTGCATCTGGAGGGCTTGAGCGCGCTTCTGATGCGCGTGGGCCTCCGACGCTTTGATTGCGAGCTCCCGGCTCAGCTCCTCAGCACGCGCCTTCCACAGCCCCTTGCGTGCCGTCTCGCTGTCGGCCGCGAGCTCCTCGCCCTTACGGTGTGCCTCGACCTCATTGAGCAACGCCTCGCGTTGTTCGAACCAGAGCTCCTCCATCGTCTTCGCCTGCTCGAGGGCTGTTTGCGCCATCGCCGCGTCACTCGCCGCCTCGCGCGCCCTCGCCTCCGCCAACACGGCGCGCCGCTCGAGCTCACGGATCTCGATGGTCGCTCGCGCCTCACGCGCCGCCGCCTCGTCCGCGCCCTTAATACGTGCGCGCTCCGCCTCTCTCAGGCGCGCTTCGAAGGTGACGCAACGCTCCTCCGCGGCACGCGCCTCGGCTCGCGCGCGCCGCAGCGCCGCCTCTGCCTCATGAATCGCGTCGCGCTTCTCCCTCGACGAGCGTACCTGATGAGGGGCGCAATCGGACACAATCAGAGGGGCCATCACAGGCAACCGGTGAGGCCATCACAGGCAACCGATGAGGCCATCAGAGGCAATCGGTGAGGCCATCAGAGCCTTGAGCTCCGACCTCGTCGAGCGCCGTCACGAGCGCACCTTGTACGCGTGCGCATCCTCGGCCAGGGAATGGACCTTTGCCTGAAGCACCAACCCGCGCCATCCGACCCAATGCGCACGTAGGAAGCGAAGCCTCCAACGATCAAGAGCGCCGTCGATCATGCGCCGTCGAGAGACGTCCGCCACCCAGTGCAGCCGCTCGTGTTCCGTACGGTTCGCTGCGAGCGACTCGTCCGTGAGCGGGATCCGTTGAAAGGCGAGCCTCAACTCGTCGGCCGCGTGTGCAAATCCCGATCGCAGCGCCACGATCATCTGCCCTTCCCGCACGACGTGCTGGCGCAGGCTGTCGACCGCAAGCTCGCGCGCCTTGAACGCTTCGTCGCGCTGCTTCTTGAGCAGCTCCAGCTGCGCCTCCATCCGCTCGCCTATCGCCATCTCGAGGTGGGAGCTCAATCTGAAACGAACGGCCTGCAGCTCGTTCAGCTGGGTCGAGAGAAGTTCGATCTGGCGCTCATATGAGGCCCGGTCGAGCGCAACAAAGTCGCGGCTACTCGCCCCCATCGCCTTTATCGCGCTCGCGTGCTCCTCCATCGCGTCCCGTAGAAACTTGGACAAGCTCTCGACCAAACCTCGGAGAGTCGCAGCGCCAGTGTTGAACGCCTCCGCCGCGGCCTCGCCATCGCCTCGTCGGTCGTCGCCGGGCGCTGGTTTGTCGGAGCGCTCAGGCCAGAGCGATGAGAGGACGCTAAGGCGGCCGGACGCGCTCGCGCTCGCTGTGTCGTCACTGACCGCAAGGGCGGCGCGCGCTGCCTGCCCCTTGGCGCCACCGCTTCGCACTGTGAGCTCCAGAAGCTTCAGAAGCTTCTGTAGCTGGCCATCCCAAGCTGCAAGTTGCTTCTGGCGGCTCTGGAGTTCGCGCGCACGGCGCCCCTGCTGCTGCGTCACGAAGGACTCGAGCGATGCGTGCGCATCCTCGAGCGACCGATGCAGTGCGGTCACCTGCTGGCGCAGCTGAGCTTCCGCCTGCTGCCGACCCCGCAGCAACGAGTCCGCCTCGTCTCGCGACACGTGGGCAAAGGCCTCCGCCCTCCCGTGCTCGGCGAGGCTCTCCTCGGCGAGGTGCTCACGACGGCGCACCTCCTCAAGCTCGGCGCTCTGGCTCTTCACCAACTGCCCCAGCGTCGCTTGGGAGTTCTCCACGATCACAAGCTCCTCTCGCAGCGTCGCACAGGTCGCCTCAGAGCCCAATAGTGCTGCGTGCATCGCCGCCAGCCGCACCTGGTGCTCACGCCACACGACACTGAGCGAGTTGAGCCGCTCGTATAGCGGCGCATATCGCGATGTTGCTAGCTTCGGCGCCGGGATGAACGCCCCCAGCGTCACTTTCAGGGCCTCGAGCTCGTCAGCAGCCGAGTCGAACCGGCGGCCACTCTTGCCGCCGCCGCCGCCGCCGCTGCCATGAGCGCTGTCCGAAGAGGTGGCCGCTGCATCGACGGGATCGTCCACGGCCCTTGTGCCGTTGGCGACCATCGTGCTCAGCCGCCGCGTGAGCTCGCGATTCTGAGCTCGCAAGGAATCCACGATTTGGTGCAATGCACTGGTCGCTGCATCATCGGGCGACACCAAGGAGTCGGACGGACGCGCGACTTGGTCTCTCGGAGCGGGCGGATCATTGTGCAAGGCCACCATCTTGCTCAGCGTGCTCCCGCGCCGCTGCGGCTGCTGGCTGCGGTCGCCGACCAGCTCCAGGGACTCACGGAACTGCGCCTGGCCCGTGCAGTCACTGCATCGCGGCTTGCCGCTGGCCGGATCGTCATCGGTGCCCGGGAAGTAGCGGAAGAGCCGCGCGCACGTGCTGCAGAAGGCCGCCGTGCCGGCATCGACGTCGTGGGAGAGAAGCCTCGGCTGCTTGGACGGAACGCGAGGCATGGACCAGAAGTTCTCGACGCCGCAATCTGTTACATGTTCGATACGGCCGATCGGGACGTGAGACAGACGCGTGTATCCTTACGTGTACGTTCACACGGATGACACCATAGCGTCACAGACGAGGCGTAACGGCCCAACTCACGCTCGTGCCTCAAAATGGACTCCTCGTCATGTACCATTGGGCGACCGTCCGATTTGCGGCCGTCCCCAAGTCGGAGTCCACCCACTCGGGTTTCTCCGACTCGAACGTCTCCGCTACAAAGTCGGAGTTCACCCACTCGAGTGTCTCCAACTCGAATGTCACCCATTTCGTTTTACCGCAGCATGTCGGTGGGGAAGACGGCCGCCGAAGAGATCCGGATGGGCGCTTGGAGCCCGGAGACGCGCAAGGCGCTCGCGGAGATTGCCGAAACGGCCACCCCTGAGCTAAACACGCCAGTGGCCGGTGCTTTGGAGAGTGCGGGTTATCAATCGCCGCCGCCACCTGTGGAGCTGCCGCCCTCGCCCTACGACGATGAGAATGACGACGACGATGAGACCGAGGCCGCTTCTCCCGAGGTCATCGTCCTCTCGAAGGGGAGAAGTCCTCCTCGCTACGGAGAGAGCCCCACTGGCAGCGAGCCACCGTCGCCGCCGCCTCGACAGCGCCGTGGCGGCAGCTCCGCCTCTCTGGCCGCTGCTCCAACCTCGCCGTCGAAGCCGACATCGCCGCTGCCCATGCCAAGAGAGGTGCTACTTCCCGGGGAGTATCGCGAGCCGCCTGCCGCCGCAGCAGCTGTCGCTAGCTCGGGAAGGCAGCGTGGCGATCTGCTCGCGAGGCTTGCAGAGCTCGAGGCTCGGTATGAGCAGATGGAGATGGAGAAGCAGCAGCAGCTCGCGCCGCGCCCTTATCAGCCGCCACTGCCGCAGCTGCAGCGCGGAGAGGTGCTGGCGCAGTGCGCGCAGGGCGCGCAGGCCTCGCAGGCGGGTCAGCGCGCCGGGCCCTCGTCGTCGCCGCCGACGAGGGCACAAGTGCTCGCCTCGTTGCCGCCGCCGAGGCTCTGGTCACCTCCGCTCGCCGCCGCAGTCGCCTCGACGGAATACGGCGAAGCCGACGAAGCTGACGAAGCTGACGAAGCCGAAGACGCGAGAGACGCACAGTATCATGCGGGCCGCGGCGCTGGGCGCACCCGCGGCGCTGGCGGTGAGCGCGCGGGCGCTGGCGGGCGTGGCTTCAACATCGGCAGCTGGCTGGGTCTCGGGAGAGGGGAGGAGGAGGAGGAGGAGGCGGCGAGCTTCACTGAAGCTCCGAGTGCAGCATCGACGTGGCGCAACCCCAAGGGCCTCGGACCCGCGCGCGCGGCTGGGATGCAGCGTACCAACACACCAACCTCCTGGGGCGGCTCGCCTGCTATGCGCGCCCTCCAGACGGCCGCGCTCCATAAGTCGCCGCACAAGTCGCCAGTGCGCCAGCGCTCGCCTTCGCCGGCGAAGCGGAACGGCTCGTCGGCGGCGGCGTCGCGCCGTGTTGAGCGCCGCCCGAGCGCCTCCAAGGGCGCCTCGCGCCGCCCTCCGACGAGCGCCGTGTCGAGCGCCGCGCCCATCAGCCCGATCGTCGCGACATTTGCCGAGCTTGGCTCGATGGCCTCGAGCGCTCTCGCCAGTCTCGGCCTCGGCGGGCCGAGCGGCGGAAGCGCCGCCGCCGCGGACCGGGCCGACGTGAGCGAGGCAGCGAATCTGCTCATCGCCCAGTCGGTCTTTGAGGCACGCATGTCGTCTGATCGAGCGACGATCGGGCTTCCCGCGAGGTCGGATGTGATCCCTCTCATGCGCAGCCAGGCGGTGCTCAACGCAGCGCATCGTCTGATGTCGGCGGTCGAGGCGGCGGGGGAGGCGGCGGCGAGGCGCGACGGCGGGCGACGGCACCGCAGCGAGAAGCTCGCCGAGGCGATGGGGTTAGTCCTCTCGGTGCTCCCGCTGAGCAGCCTGCAACCCCTGCACGAGACCCCAACGGCCGTGAACTGCCTCATCGAGCTGCTCGCTTTTCCGTTGTGGGCTGGTAGGAGTCCTCCGCCCCTTGCCACGAGGGCCGCGACGATGGCCGCGGCGGCCGTCCTCTCGCATGCCTTCCCGAGGAGCGTGAGCGCCGGGTTGAGCCCCACGCGAGGGCCGCCGGCGACGGCGACGACCACACACGCTCCACCATCCGCGCCCGAAACGGCGCAAGCGAAGCCCGGCAACGGCCGGCCTGCAGCGCCCGCGCCGGCGCCCGCGCCCGCGCCGGCGCCGGCGCCCGTGCCGACGGCGGAGGGTAACGGCTGGATGTGGCCGTGGAGTCGCGCGAGATCCGATGCGAGATCCGATGCGAGATCCGATGCGAGATCCGATGCGAGATCCGATGCCCATGGGACGAGCGCCGCGCCACCTTCGAGGCTGTGCCCGCCGCCGATTGAGCTGCCGCCCTCACCGCCGCCTCGGGCTCGGAGGCTCACGAGCGCCGTCACGAGCGCCGCGGTGCAGACCTCCCTCCCGCCCTCGGCACGCCCTCCCGAGATCGAGGTCGAGATCGCATCTCCCGAAGAGGAGATCGAGGTCGAGATCGCATCTCCCGAAGAGGAGATGGAGGACATTGGCGCCTCCCCCGATCCCCACACGCCCGCCTGCTCCGTCGGCTCGCCTGCCACGTACAGCAAGCACGCGTCGGCGGCAAGGGTCGTTCACAGGGTGGACTTGGGCCGTGGAGGTCGTTCACAGGACACGGGGACGGGTGTGAACGATCTACTCGACGCCTTCTGGAGCCAGCCGGGCACGAGAGAGGCGGACGTGAGCGAGGCCGAGGTGGACCTCATTAGGCAGGAGGCGCGATCTCGAAAGAGCTCGCCCGCATCTCCGAGCTTCGAGGCAGATGATTTCTCGTCCCTCGCGAGGGCGGCGGCCGCGGCGGCAGAGGCAGCGGCCGCGGAGTTCAGTGGCAGCGTGCACCTGGCACGGTTCGTGCCCGGCGGCGGCTTTCGACCCGCTCACGAGGCGACCTCGACGATCGAGAAGGCGAGCGCCGCGGACGCAGCTGCCGTCCACCTCCACGCATCGCCACCTCGCTCTATCATGGAGATGGCCCTCGCTCGCTCGCCCTCGCCGCCACGATCACGGACGCCCTCGCCGCCACGACCGCGCTCGCCCTCGCCGGCGCGCACCGCCGCCAGCCGCTCGCCCTCGATTTCGACAGCCGCACGGACGCCTGCACATGCCAGTGCTCACCACGGCGCCATTTCCCACAGGTCGACTTCGGACAGTACGCTTGTTCAGTCGCCGCCCTTGCAACGCTCGCCCTTGCCGCCGCCAGCCGTGCAGCCGCCGATAGCCGTGCAGCCGCCGCCGCCCTCACGTCCGCCTCTTTCGCGCCCACCTCCTTCCGAGGCGCGACTGGCACAGTCCGAGGCGCGACTGGCGCAGCTCCGTGCGGAGCGTCTTGGAGCCGTTGGAGCCGTTGGCGCCGAGAGGGTAGCACTCGCGCCGCCCTCGCAGCCGCCGCCCTCGCAGCCGCCGCCCTCGCAGCCGCCGCCCTCACGACCGCCGCCCTCGCAGCCGCCGCCTTCACGACCGCAGCAGCCACACTCACGACCACAGCAGCCACCATCTCGCGCGCCGCCGTCGCCGCCACCGCGCCCTTCGCACGTGAGCTCCGCTCCCACGTCGGGCCCCCGGGTGCTTCCCACCGCTTCTCCCGCGACCGCCAGCAGGCACTCGCCGGCAGCGCGGATGCAGGCGCAGGTGCAAGCACACCTCGCGGCCTTCCCAGCGCCGTCGCGGGCGCTCGTCGGGGGCGGCTCGCGAGAAGTCTCTGGCGCGCTGGTCGCGGGCGTCGTCGCGGGCGTCGGGGCCGGGATGGTCGCGGGCGTCGGGGCCGGCGTGGGTGACGCCGTGAGCTCTGTGAGCTCCCTGTTGGCGCCCATGCTCAGCACGGCGCTCGGCTCGATCGGGGGCTCGATTCGCGCCGTCTCGAGCGCGGCCACCGAGACGGTCGAGGTTTGGATGGACGCCGCCTCCGTCGCCGTGACCGAATCCCTCACCGAAGGCCATCTCGCCTCGATCTCGAGCGCCGTGCTGAGCACCCCCGCGCGGCCGGCCGCGCACACGCTGATGACGCAGCCCATCCAGGTCGTCGTGCGGCTGCACCCCGAGCGCGCGCCGCTCGGCCGTCGCTCCGCTCGGCTCACCTGCGCGAACGGCGCGATCCGGGTGGCAGGCTCGGTTCGCGGCGCCAGCCCCGGCGATGTATCAGCTCGACGCAGTACTCGAGGAGGGCGCGACGCAATCTGTGGCGTACAGCTACGGCGTCGCGCACCTCGTGCCGCGACTGCTCGCCGGCCGGCGCTGTGCGGTCCTCTTCGTCGGCCCATCGGCCGCGGGCAAGTCGCACACCGCCTTCGGGAGCCCTGCGGCGCTCGAGGCGCTCGCGTACAGCGGCGAGCGCGGCGACGATGCGTGGGGCGCCGCGCCTCGAGCTTCGCGCGAGATTTTCGAGGCGCTCGGGGAGTCGGTCGGCGCGGCCGGGCCGCTGGAGCTCAGCGTCACGTGGTACGAAGTGCGCGGGGAGCTGATCGTCGACCTGCTGCGCGCCGCGGATGCGCCCACGACGGCGCGCACGGGCGGGCGTGCCCAACACGGCGCGCGGCGCACCGGCGGCGCGAGCGGTCGCGGGGCGGCGCCGCCGCCGTTGCGCATCCGCGAGACCGCCGCCGCCGGCCCGCACATCAAGGGAGTGTCCCGCCACGTGGTCGAGCGGCACGACCAAGTGCTCGCACTGCTCGCGCTCGGCAGCCGGCGACGTGCGCGCCTCGCGGGCCCGGCGAATCTGCACGCGTCGGCCGGCACAGCCTTCTTCACCCTGTACCTGCGCTCAAAGGCTCTCAAGCGCAGCTCACGCGACGCGCCGAGTGCTACCGACCCGTGCCTGACCATCGTCGACGTGGCGGCCGAATCTGGAGGCGCCGTCCCGGGCACCTCCAGCCGCGCCCCCCCTCCATCCTCCGCCCAACGGCGAGGCAGCCCCCGCCGCGGCGCCAGCCCCGGCCGCGGCGCGCCTCTGCCCAGCCACGGTGCGGGCGTGGCGGCGGAGTCGGGCCGCCTGCTCCTCGGTCCAGCGCACGCAGCGCTCATGGAGTGTACTGAGGCGCTGCTGGCGTCGCAGGCGCGGGGTGAGCCTCCCTCTGCCCTCGGTCCCACCTTCCGTCGCCATCCAGTCACGCGGCTGCTCGCGCCGTGCTTGCTCGGCGAGTGCACTACGGCCGCGGTTGCTTGCTGCAACGTGGGCGACGCCGAGCTGCCGGCGACGCTCGCGGCGCTGCGCCTTGCGGTGATGCTGCGATCGAGCACCACGCGCGTCGCGCCGAGCGTGCAGCCGCTCCTTCCGCCCGCGCCCGAGCTCCCAAGCGCCGTGACGGCGCTTGTGGAAGCGCCGACCGAGTTCGACCAAGATGACCAGGCGGACCAGGACGGCGGCCAGTACGGTGGCCAGCACGGCGACCAGTACGGTGACCAATACGGCGACCAATACGGCGACCAATACGGCGACCAGTACGGCGACCAGCAATACGGCGACCAGTACGGCGACCAGGATTACGGCGACCAAAGCGGCGACCAGTACGGCGACCAGTACGGCGGCCAGTACGGCGACCAGTACGGCGGGGGAGCGGGCTACCAACCCGAAGGCAGTTACTACCAACCCGAAGGCAGTTACTACGCCGAGGGTGGGTACGAGATTCCAAGTGTGCCGACGGTGGCCACCTATGGCGATCGTCCTGACGAGTACGAGCGCCGTCTCGAGCGCTGGCGGAGCGTGGTGCAAGGCGACGCGCACCGCGACCCGCGCCAGGCGCGCCTGCCGCCGTCCTCGCTGCCGCCGTCGGCCCCAGCTTCCGACGCGCGATATGCCGAGTACGGCGCGTTGTCTGAGCCGCGGCAAGGCGGCGGCGGAGGCGATGGCAATGGCGGTGGCAATGTCGATGGCGGTGCCGATGACGGTGGCGGTGGCGGCGCGGGCTCGTACGATCAGTACGAGGACTCGAATTGGTTTGGCAATCATGATCACGTCGAGCCTGTCGATCGGCCGTTGGGGGCCTATGTCGCTGCGGCGGCGGCGCCGGCACCACAGCAGCTTCCTACGCGGCCGCCGCCGCTGCCGCCGCTGCCGCCGGCTCTGAGACACGTGACGGTCGGAGGGCGGGCGCCGACCCCGGATCCCGAGATGGCAATCACCCCGGAGATCTCCGAGCTGCGCGAGCTGCGCAAGAAGGCTGCGGCGCTCGAGCGACTCCTCACCGAGGAGGCAGAGCGCCACCCGAGCCCTCCCGGGATCGTAGAGATCCGTTCGGGGGTACGGCCGCCCCTCCCGCCCGGGCCGCCTCCGCGTGCAGCTGCCGTGTCGCCGCCGTCACGCGCGCCTGCCGTGTCCCCGCCGCTCCGACCGGGCGCCGGCTCGCCGCCATCGCTCGTTCCGCTCTCGGAGGCCCAGAGGGCCGAGCAACTGGCTGAGTGGCAGATGCTGTACTCGATCGCCGGGAAGAAGTGAACGGTGCCGACGGGACGGCCGTGAATGGTGCCGACGTAACGGCCGCGATTTCGCGCCTGCGGCCGAAGTTTGCGATCGAAGTTTGCGAAGAGCTTGTTCCTTGTAGCTCAACAGCTGTACTTTACATATTCAATCCGAGGACGTGTCCGATTTGCGATTACGTATCGTATACCGAGATGCGTGTTCAGGCTCTTCGGGGCCGTGTAGGCGTGAACTCAGAACTGTAGGCGGTATAATAAGTAACGCGATCTCGGCGATGAATATTAATAGAATTTGAACTACTCGAATCCACGCCACTCGCCACGGGCTGAAAAAGGCCCTACGTCAAAGGCTCACCCGCGCGCGATCGACGACGAGACCGAATTCCAATTCGTTCGGCGCGTCATCCAAAACCCGGACCCGACAGGCTACACGCAACTAGGGCTACAAACTACATAACGTACATAACTGTACTACTGCGTGAATCGACTGCGTGAATAACTGCAATAAGGATTCAAGTGGTGATCTCTGGGGCCTCACCTCGGCGATCTCGGGGCGGCACGCCAGCGCCAGAAAGAACCAGCGCCCCGGTGCCTAGGATCATGTGCCGCGCCCAAGCAGCGCTGTGAACTTGGCCGTCTCGAGCACCGCCCGCTCGAGAGTGCTCAGCGCGTCCGCGGCCGCGTCCGTCCCAGGCAGCTGCGTACTGCCCGTCAGGAACAAGGGCGTGGCCGGCACGAGCTGTGAACACGTCGATGAAGCGTGCCCTGCCCCAGGGGACGTGCGCATCGGTTGCGGGAGCAAGAGTGAGGTGCCTGCCTGCGGGGCACCGGCCGCAAAGCTCCGAGGTGACGATGCCGGCGTCCGCGGCGCATTCAAGGAGGCGATCGCGTCTGCGACGCCCCAGCGCGGCGAAGAGGACATTGAGCCAATCGAGGTCCCCACATCACGCAAGCTCGGGGGGCTCGGGGGGCGCAGCAGCGGCGAGCGCGGTCGCGGAGGAAGCGAGCCGTTCCGCTGCATCACCAGCATCTCCTGGAAGCGCCTCGTTGCCTCCTCCGCTGTCTGATCCGCCGCCTCCCGCGCCGCATGTGCCTCGATGCACTCGAGCCGCAGGGCCTGCCTCTCAGAGTCAGCTAGCTGGAGCTGCTCGACCAGCAGCTTCTCGCGCTGCCGGCCGCTCGCGTAGCGTGCGCGCTCGGCCTCCGTCTCGGATCGAAGGATGGCCGCCTCGGCCGTCGACGCCACGGTCTTCTCCGCGAGGCGCATCGCCCTCTCGAGGGCGCGCGCGAGCATCACGTCAACGTCCTCCGGCTCATGCATCTGCTCACCTGCAGCAACCTTCGAGAGCTGCTCTGCCTCGCGCGCCGCCTCGGCCGCCGACGGAGGGAGCGCCTTCAGGATGCGTGCGGCGGCCGCGCGCGCCTTGTCGAACTTCTGCTCCATCAGCCGTGCGTGCGCGGCCGTTCGATCGACGGCTCGAAGCATCTCCTGTTGATCCCGCTCGCTCCGCTCAAGCGCGTGCCTCAACTGTTGCACGGTGCTCAGGGCTTCGCGCTCGCGGGCCTGGGTCGCCTCTCGTACCGCAGCCGCGCGCGCCTCCGACTCCTCGACTGCATGGCGCGCAGACAGGGCGTCTCGAGCTTGAGTGGCAGCTGACGCTCGATAGGCCGCATTGACCTCCTCGCGTAGCTGTTCAGCATCCATGCGCTGCTGAGCCAGCTCCTCGTGCAAGCCGAGGATGGCACGCGCGCCCAGCTGAAGCATCTCATCAACAGTCAGCGTCGACGTGTCGACCATGGCCGTCGTCTTGCGCAGCGCGGCCATCAGTTCATTCGCCGCCCCTCGCACTGTCTGACGCACGCCGCTGTCGCGCGGTGAGCTCACTGTGAGGAGTAGGCGCCGCTCCGGAGTGCGTGGTGTTGACAGCGGTGAGCCCACTGTAAATGTATGCTTCAAAGCCATGCTTGACCAGCAAACTTATGAGTGAGGATGACGCGGAGGCAGCTGCGAGGGCAAGCAAGCGTGGAGGCTTTTGAACGCTCTGGTGAACGACTTCACATTCAGCTGTCAGTTTCGTCACGGTTCCCCAGCGCTGTGATTTTACATTTTCACACCGATACCGACGCTCTGTGTGAAACGGCAGAGGGCCAGTCGCCCTGTCCACTGCATACGCCGGTCCGGTGTCTTGGGTGTCGAATTATCACCATTGGCTGCGAACGCGCCGGACCCTCTACCGGGTCCGGGAGCAACTCACAAAAACACCAATCTCCGCGGTCCATTCTCTGAGATTATGTTTATCGCAGGTACCAGTCGCTGGTCCTGAACCAGCTCAGGATCAAAGTCAGCGCCTCCGCCTGTGCGAGTAGGTGGAGGATGTATCGGAGGAGGTCGAGCTGGCCGTGATGGAGGTGACTCTTTCTGCGGAGAAGGACCAGCTGGCAGAGCAGAGATTTTGTGCACTTTGAGCTGCACTTCTGCATCTTTCATCCATTGTGCTTGCGAGAGGGTGGCGTCGTTATCCTCGCTCCCTTGACATCTCGCCCGGCAGGTGACGCCCAGCACGAAGAGTATGATGACGAGCGCAGCAATTCCGCCGACGGCCGCCCCGATGATGGTACCGAAACGGTCCATCAGGCTGGCGCTACTCCCGTCGTTCGGGTCCGCCTGAGGCGGAGAACTGAATATCACCCGAACGCCGCAGTCCGTGCAGTCCATGCCGAGAGAACAGCCAGAAAACTCGGCTCCGGGGCCGCCATCGTCGCAGACGCCATCCGAGGCGTAGTGAACCGAGAGGGTGCACGTCTCCAGGCACCGACCTGCGAGCGGTGGTGGCGGCGGGTAGGCCGCGGTGGGCACTCTGGCGATCGTGATGACGGTGGCCGTGTAGGAGCTAGTCGTAAGGAACGCACTTGCCGTCGTCGCGTTCGCAAGGCGCCTTGCGAGCGCGTCGACTGTCGTCGCCGCCGCCGCCGCCGACGTGACGGCTATCGTGAAGGTAAGCTCGACTGTGCTGCTTTGAAGCTTCCGGCGCCCGCTCGCCGCACCATTGACCAAGGGTGTCACCTCGAGCGTGACAGCACTCACGGCCACGCTCGACTCTGTCGCGACGGCGGTGCGCAGCTCGATACGGATCGTCGACGTGAAGTTGGACACGCTGCTGGCCACGACGACCGCCATCGTGACGGAGGCGGCGATCGGCTGCGCAGATGGCGGCGGCGGCCGCAGCGACGGAGGCATCGAGGGCGGAGTCGGTGGTGGCGAGGATGGCCTCGGTGGCGGCGAGGTTGGCCTTGTTGGAGGCGGCGGCGGTGCCTTTGGAGAAGGCGGAGACGGCGGCAGCGAGGGTGGCTTAGGGGGCGGCGGAGGCGGCGCATTCGGCGGGTACAGGGGCGGCGACGGCGGTGCTTTGGGCGGTGGCGGGTAGGGTGGCGGCGAATACATGAAGCATGAGCCGTCGTCGAGCGTAGCGAGAGAGTTGTAATTGACCGCCGCGGGCGCGGTGCACCCAGGCGTGTCGTAGACGCAGACTGCCGTCTGCAACTGCGCCAACGTGAATTGGGTCATCGAGAGCGAGACCGCCTGCTCGCTGGACACCGTTGCGTCCTGCACGTAGTTTCGCGCCGTGGTGTTCGTGCAGCCCACCACGTGGAAAGTGCACGAGCCATCGCTCGCGGTGGCCGATGCATTGTAGTTGGCCGCGATCGGGATCGTGCATCCGAGCACAGGGTACGTGCAGAGCCCGTTGGGCACATTGGCCTCGCTGCCGTAGTTGTAAGCCGTCGGGTCCATGCAGCCGGGGAAGGCGTACACGCAATCGCCCTCGCGTTGGATGGTCGCGTTCATCTGGTAGTTGAGCGCCGTCGGCGCGAGGCAGCCGTAGATGGTCGGCGGCGCGCACATGGACTGGTTGTGCGTGTTGGCGCCCGCGACATAGTATAGGTTCGTCGACTCGGTGCAGCCAAAGATAGGGAACGAGCAGACCGCATTCATGTGGGTTGCGCCCAAACTGTCGTAGTTGAGCGATCCCGGGTCCAGGCAGCTCGCGTTACCCGATGCATGCAGCTGCCGACGTCCGGCAGCGCACATGCTGGCGACGTGAAAGGCGGCGTTCGCATTGTAGTTGGGCGACGCCGAGTCGGCGCAGCCTGGCAAGCGGCAGCAGCCGCAATCACGGTTGTACCCGACGTTTGCGTAATTGGACGCGCTTGGGTTCGTGCAGCCCGCGAAAACCGCCGTGCACGAGCCATCGTTCGTGGTGGCGTTTGGTTCGAAGTTGAGCGCCTGACCGTCGGTGCAGCCCAGGTACGTGCACTGGCTAGCCACGTGCACATTGGCGCCTGGGTGGTAGCTGTCGGCTTCGGAGTTCATGCAGCCAGGCACCGGGTACGTGCACGGCGCGTTCGACGTGGCCGACGGGTTGAAGTTGAGAGCGCGGGAGTCAAGGCAGCCGGTGTACTGGCAGGTCCCGTCGTCGATGGTCACTAGCGAGCGATAGTTCTCTGCGGTGGAGTGCGCACAGCCTAGAATGATAGGTGGGCACGAGCCGTCCTCGTGCGTGGCCGCGGGCTCATATGCATCCATGCGTGAGTCCGTGCAGCCACCGATGCCCACGCAGGTGCCATCATCCACCACGGCGAAGACGCGGTAGTTGAGCGCGCGGGAGTCGGTGCAGCCGCCAGGCGGGGATCGGGGCGGCGGCGGCGACGGCGGCGGCAGCCTTGGCGGAAAAGGCGGCGGCGGTGGAGGCGGCGGTGGGGCGGGAGGAGGTGGTGAGGGCGAGGGCGGTGGCGGCGAGGGTGGTGGCGGTGGAGGCGGTGGTTGGGCGGGAGGAGGTGGTGAGGGCGAAGGCGGCGGCGGCGAGGGCGGTGGCGGTGGAGGCGGTGGTTGGGCGGGAGGAGGTGGTGAGGGCGAAGGCGGCGGCGGCGAGGGCGGTGGCGGCACTGTCGGCGGCAGAGGTGAATGTGGCGATGGATCGGGTGATGGCGATGCGGATGTGCCGGGTGACGGTGATGGGGATGGATCAGTCCAAAACATGTCACCAGATGATGCGTCTCCTGAGGCGTCGCCCGAAGATGCGTCACCTGAAGATGCGTCGCCCGACGATGAATCGCCCGAAGATACTTCGGGCCACGAAGGTGGGCTCGGTTGACCAATCGCCTGTCCGTTGGCTGCCGTCAGGAGGCAAGCGGCTGCCAGCACGCGCCCCAGGCTTGCAGCCATTCTTTTTCAGCCTTCCCTGGGCGCTCGGCTTCGCGCGTTGAATGAAACTTCTTTCTTGAAGCGGAGAGTCGACTTGAGCAAGCTCTGATTGTTCACGTCATCGAACCGAGGGAATTGCGACGACGTGGGCCGTCCACGAGGGAGAATGGCCGCGACGTCGCAGATCCAGGAGATGACCGTGCACCCGCTGGAGGCAACTCCACTCGTGGGCCACGTGGCCATTCGGGTGCTGTCGGGGCGCATCCGCATCCTCGGCTATGACTTCGCACCCGCGAGCGACGACGAGGACGAGCATTGGTTCACGTTGCACTCTCCCGCCGGCGGCTTGACCGCGGTGCTGCAGACGCCGTCGGCAATCAGCTGCGGAGCTCGCGTGCTCCTGCGCAGCCTCTCAGAGTCCATAGGGTTCGAGGCGGCTACCGCACATAACTCTGGTAAGCGAAAGCGGCAAGCAAAGGAGCTGGAGGATGGCGAGGGCGGCGAGGGCGGCGAGGGCGGCGAGGACGGCGAGGACGGCGAGGATGACCTCGACGATCCGATCGACGATCCGAGACCCTCCGCTCCGGGACGTGGGCGCGCCGCCTCCGCAGCTGGCAACAACGGCTCCGTCGAGGAGGCGCGCCTGGGCATTCGTCTGCTCAAGGGGGTGCCGTGCGCCGGCGCCGAGGGACGACTGGGTGGACTGGGTGCCCTCGTCCCCGTGGCGTGGGCCGCGGCGCTCCAGACGCTAGCAGGGTCCCTCAGCGTGCCGCCGCCCGGCACGGCGCCCGAGGACGAGCCGTTACGCTCGGAGTCGCGGCCGGTGCGGGCGCCGTATTGGGCGCCCGCGTCCGCCGCGGCGGGCGCCTCCGTCGGCGCGGCGGGCGCTCAACACGGCGCTCAGCACGGCGCTCAGCACGGCGCGGTCGTGCTGCTCTGTGGCGCCCGTAATGCGGGCAAGTCGTCCTTCGGCCGGCTTCTCGTCAATCGCCTGCTGAGCGAGGCGCGCGAGTGGGGCGCTCATCACGGCGCTCAACATGACGCTCAACACGACGCTCAACATGGCGCTCAACACGGCGCTCAGCCCGGCGGCGCGGGCTCCGGCTGTGTCGGCTGTGTCGGCTGGCTTGAATGCGATCCGGGCCAGTCCGAGATGGGGCCAGCTGGCCTGCTGAGCTGGCACGACGTGAGCGAGCCGCTGCTTGGGCCTCCACACACGCACGTGCGCCCGGCGCGCGCGGCTCGCTTCCTCGGCGCGTCGACCCCCGGAGACGCTCCGGTTGCATACGTGCGCTGCGTCCAGTCCCTGCTGGAGGAACGGCGGCGGGCGCTCAGCACGGCGCCCGACGTGCTCCGGCTGGCACCGTTGGTGATCAACACGTGCGGCTGGGTGACGGGGCTCGGCGAGCATCTGCTCGCCGATCTGGCGCTCGCGACGGCGCCTACGCACATCGTCATCCTCGACGGTCCTTCGTCCGCCAGCGCCGCCGCCGCGCCCGCCACGGCGCCCCAGCTCGAGCTGCCCGAGACGGTGCTCAGCACGGCGCGGATGGTGCTCCGGCTGCCGCCGCTACCGAGCCTCGCGGCGCTCAGCACGGCGCTCGCGGCCATCGCGCCGCCGGCCGGCTCGCCGCCGCCGATGCCGAGTGTGAATTCACAGTTCGGCTCGCCGCCGCCGATGCCGCCGCTGCCGCCCCTCTCGGCGCCGCACGCCGCAGAGAGCCGCTCGCTGCAGCTGCTCGCTTATTTGGGCGCCCTGCCACCGGCGGTGCGTGCACTCCCCAAGGACGTGCTCGCCTTACCCGCATGCACGTGCTCACCACGGCGCCCTCGCCTCCCCACAGGTGCATGCGCTCCCCAAGGACGTGCTCGCCTACCAGACGGGCACGTGGCAGGCGGCGATCCGCGCCCTGCTCGCGTCCCCTCCGTACACGGTGCCCTTGCATGCCCTCGAGCGTGTCGTCGCGCTTCCCTCGGCCTACCTCGGCGGCGGCGGCGGCGGCGGCGGCGGCGGCGGCGGCGGGAAGGGGGTGGGGGAAGGCGGCACTGACGCCAAGGGGAGCGCTCAAAACGACGCTCTGCCCATCGAGCAAACGCTCCGGGCGCTCAAAACGACGCTCCGGGCGCTCAACGTGAGCCTGGTGGGGCTGCTCGTGCCTCCCGCCCGCGTCGTCGTGGGCGCTTCTGGAGGCGCGGAGACGGCGGTGCCCCCCAGCGGCGGCGGCTGGGCCGAGCACGAAGAAGCGCCCGCGACGGCGCCCGACGGCAGCGGCGGCTGGTCTGATCACGAGTGCGTTGGCCTCGGGCTGGTGCGATCGGTCGACGTGCCCAATGGCCTCATCTTCCTGTCGACGCCCGCGCCGCCCGAGCAGCTCGCGCGCGTGCGTGTGCTCGTGCGCTGCGCGCCGCCCTCGAAGTGCTCATCAACCGAATGGCCTCTCATGACCTCACATATGATGCCTTGATTGCCTCCCTCATCAGGTGCGCGCCGCGCTCGAGGTGCCACTCGCGCTCTTCCAACCTACCGCGCTCACCGGCGCCTCGCCCTTTCTTGTCGCCGATGCTCTCAAGGCGGCGGGCACGGGCGGCGAGCGTATGAAGAGCCGGAACAACATAGGCCGCGCGAGCGCAGGGCTGGCCGGTTGAGCGTTGAGGGCATGCGCGCGCCCGCTGCAATGAGGAATGAGGCTCGAGGTGCACTGTATACGCACAGCTGTATCTGTAACTGTATGGGACTGTATCACGAATGACTTCAGAGTTGAGAAACATCGCCCCTTCGGCGAATCCGAATGCAAACGGACGGGAGAAGACCACGCGCTCTCGCGACCGGCGCGGGGGGCGCGGGGCGGGACGTCGATCGAGTGTCGGGACGCATGTGGAGGCAGCTAAGAGCTATCTGTCCTCCCCGCTCCCGGTTGGCGCAGATCCGCATCGCCGGTATGGGGCATGGCCAGGGCGAGCCCGTTGTGACTGACTGTGTGAGCGTTTTTCTGTCTGCTTCTAATGCTTCCCCAGTGCGTTTACGGTCTGCGTTCAAGAGCTTTTGTCAGAAACATGTTCGTGGGAAGCGGCACTTTTACACCAAATGTTCAGTCTGTAGAAAAGTTTGTCTTTTGTCTCACCCGAACGTACCTAACGAGGCGAATGCTCAGTTCAGTACCCCACCAGGTACTGTCGGGGTAAGTCGAAATAAGTTCAAACTTCGTCAAGTCGAACGAAACGCTCTTGTCATGGCAGCCAAGCGCCCCGCCTCAGTGCTCCTTATCGCGCTCACAGACGTCGCGCTCGCCTCCGCCACGTGCCCTGGCGGCTGGGCGCGCTTTGACGAGGGCGGAAAGTGCTACAAGGTGACCGCAGGACGGTTCAACGCCTTGGGGTGCGCGGCAGCGTGCGGTGAGAATGCGACGCTTGCATGCATCCGCTCGACCGCGGAGGCTGACTTTATTGCGAGCCTCACACGCAGCATGGGTGATGTGTGGATCGGGCTCTACCAGTCGGCCGGCGCCGTGGAGCCCGGCGGCGGGTGGGACACGTGCGCGTCGGGCGAGACGACCAACTTTACCAATTGGCAGAGCGGGTACCCAAGCAACTTCTACAGGACCATGATATTCAGAGATTTAGGCGAAATGAGCTATGCTAACCGGCAGTGCGCCGCCAAGCGCCGCGAGTATCTGCGGAATGGGTGGTTCGACTCTCCCTGCTATCTTCGCTATCGGTGTTTGTGCGAGCTCGGCGCGCCCGCCTCCGCCGAGTACCTCGCGTTCATGGAGGCGGACATTGCGAAAGGGCAGCAGCTCCTGCGCACGCTGTCAGCCGTCCTCTACGGCGGCCTCATTCCAGCGGCCTGGCTCGTTCCTCTCGCCTTCTTCTGCGCCCTCCTCGCCTGCCTCCGCCTCCGTCGCAAGAAGGAACCCGCACAGGACGCAGGTGTCTTGTCCGACTCGTGGAAAGGCTTCAAAAGCTTAGACTCATTCAAAGGTAAGCATGCAAAGTCCGCCACCTTCCCCGCCGAGAAGCGCACGCGCGAGAAGCTCACGGACGCGGTGGCCAAGGCCGATCGGCTCCGGCTGCGCGTGAGCGGCACGCTCGTATTGTTGGGCTGGATGCTGCTGGCTCTGGGAGCAATTCCGCCGATTTTCGCTAACGTCATCGACGTTGACCTCACGCCCATCGCGAGCCACATCGTATCTTACTACTTTGCCTTGCCGCCGGGAGCGGCCGTCATTCTGCTCGCGCTGCGCCCCACCTACGCCACCCCCATTCACATCTTGGGCGTCTTGGGCGTCTTCTTTAGCGCTGCCGCCCTGTATGGTGCTCTTGTGCCCTTGTGGAGCGTCGCGAGCACTGCGTCCACTGATGGGCTTTCCGTGTTTGCGTTGAACATCATCCGCAGCAGCGGCCTCGCCCTCATCGCCACGGTAGCCTGTGTGCTCTTCTGGGACACGGTCAGCGTGCGCTTCGTGTGTCGAAACGCAGCGCAAGTCAAATTGTTGGATGAAGCGATGGCAGCGGAGGAGAAAGCGGCGGAGGAGAAAGCGGCCTCGAGGCCATGCAAATCAGGCCTATTCAAAGCAATTCGAAGCACATCAAAAAGCAAAGCTACGGTAGCAATACAAAGCCGCGCCTTCAGAATACGAGTCTTGACAATGCCGCCGCTCAACCTGTGGTTCGCGTTCCGCCTCGCCTTCACCCGGGGTGGTGTGGTCTACTACCACAACTTGAGGACCACTCAGGCCTCTTTGGGGAAGCCGGATGAGCTCAAGCTTCGAGGCGGCCGGAATGCCGAAGAGGCAGCCGCAAAGCCGGACGAGCTCGAGGGCGGGCTCGAGGCTGCGCAAGAGCGAGCCGTCGTCGCGGCACAGAGTGCGTGGATGGAGTTCACCCTCGAGTATACAAAGGGGGCACGCAGCCAGCTGCTTCGCCTGTGGCTCACGCTCCGCGTCGTATGCATCGGGGTCGCGCTGCTTTATCTGGTTGTCTTCCTCTGCATGATGCTGTACGTCCCGTCGGTTGACCTCTATGGCCCGGACCCGGTGGAGGCTGGTGCGATTCAGAATGTGATTCACAGCGCTGTCGCCCTCGCCGTCGCACTCGTCTTCACGCCCGCCAACCGCGGCCGATTCGTGGCGTGGCTCGGCGCGCTCGGCAAGTCCGGCATGGCAGCGACCACACGGAGAAAGGCTACAGTGTTGCGCTTGCGCGTGGACGAGCTCAGACTGAAAGATACGAAGGGCAAGCTGAGTCAAGAGGAGCAGTCTGAGCTCTCGTCCTCCGAAGACAACCTGAAGGAACTCGAATCGAGCGTGCAAAGGCTGGAGGCCGAAGGCAAGGCCACGGCGCTTGCGGCGCTCATCGGCAAACTCTCCCCCGCCGAGGCGCTCAAGCTGGGAACCGAGCGCTTCCGTGCGCTGCCTCTCGCTGAACTAAAACGCGAAGAGATCGCTGGGCGAAAGGCGGGAGCAGTTGCCAATGACTGGAAATCATCGCCCGGCTGGCCCACCCAGGAGTTGTTAGATAAGACGTTCTTGGCGAGATTCGGCAAAGTCGACGCCTTCGTCTCGCACTCGTGGTCCGACGACGGCGACGCCAAGTTCGATCGCCTGCAAGAGTGGGCGGCGGAAGAGGGGGAGAGGAGATCTCAAACCCACGCAGGGGCGGCTGGGAAGGTGACGGACGAGGGCAATGGCGGCATCGTCGGCGTCACCATCTGGCTCGACAAGGCGTGCCTGGACCAGAGAGACATCCAAGCGAGCCTCGCGGGGCTACCCGTCTTCATCTCGGGCTGCAAGCAGCTCCTCGTGCTCGCGGGGCCCACGTACGCGTCTCGGCTGTGGTGCGTGATTGAGCTCTTTGTCTTCGTGCAATTGACACCGATAGTGCACGATAGAATGCGAGTGATGTCGCTGACCTCTAAGGACAAGGCTGAGGAGGTCTCTAAGGACTTCGAGCTAGGGCTTCTGAAGTTTGACGCGGGCAAGGCGGAGACCTTCGACCCGAACGACCAGGAGAGGCTGTTGGCGGTGATCGAGGCGGCGTTCGGCACCTTCAATCCGTTCAACAAGATCGTGCGTGACATATCCAAAGTCAATTATGAACGCGTTCTGGCTGAAAGGGCGAAGGTGAAGGGCAACGCACCTGAGCTGTCCACACAACAGTTACGATTGGCGGCTGATAGTGACGATTTCGATGACCGCAAGAAGGGTGTCAACGCGGCGCAGGCAACACATTCACGGCGTAAATTTAAGGAAATCTCGAAGAAGATAGAGTATAATGTCTGAGTCCACTGGGACGTGGGAATTAGTCACACGCGGGAATTTAGTTTCTTTAGTTTCACTTGCGCACGATGCAGGAGAGATGCACCCCCCAACCAACGTAACTCAGCTGCACCATACACCCAACGCAACGGCTGCATATAACCAACGGCTGCAGGGCAATACACGTCGAGCCCAAACTTTGTCTAAAGCCGTCAGCGTGTTTGAAGTTCGCCTGGCGCTGTGTCGCCCCTCAAGGCACGTTGCGAGAGACAGCTGCGCGCGCGCTGCGCCGCGTGGGTTCTCAGTCAGCAGCAAAGGCAGGCTCGGCTTCGGGCTGAGGGAATTGCTGCGGGTAGTCGGCGCGCGCGGGCGGCGCGGCTCCGAGCACCGCGGGCAGCGATGCGCCGTGCTCGCGCAGCAGCTCGATGAGCGCGTCCTCGCGGGCGGCAGCCTCCGCGTCGCGCGTATGCAACCGCTCGAAGAGGGCGGTGAGCACCTGATGAGGGAGGCAATCGGTGGCACTCAGCGGACTCGATGGCATTCGATGCCGATCGGTGGCACTCAGTGGACTCGAGGGAGGCATTCGATGGCGATCGGCACTCAATGACGCTCGATGGAAATCAGTGGTGCTCGGAGGCCATCAGTGGCGCTGAGCACCTTTCCGAGCTCAGGGGTCATAAGTTGTGCCATCAGGGGCCATCGGAGGTCATCAGGGGTCATCAATGGCGCGCCGAGCTGAGCACCTCGCCGAGCACGTGCAGCTGGCTCATCGCGAGCAGCTTCGGATCGGGGCCACTCGGCCCTCGCAGCAGCTGCACGCCACGGAGCGTCGTGGCGAGCTGCCGCTTGTTCTGCGCGGCGGCGGCCTGCAGCTGCTCACGCAGCGCCTCGAGGCGTGCCTGCTCCGTAGTGTTGATCGCGTTAGGGTGAGGGTGAGGGTGAGGGTGAGGGTGAGGGTGAGGGTTAGGTAAGGGTCGGGTTAGGGTTAGGCGCGCCTGCTCCGTTGCGTTGATCGCATCCAGCTGGAAGATCAAGTGGCTGGTTTCGTCAATCTTGGAGGCCGTGGAGCGCAGGCGTGACTCCATCTGAACGATCGCCTCGCGCTGCGCGTGCTTGTTCTCACGTCGCTCTGCTAGGGCCGCCGAGAGCTGCGTGTGCTGGGCGGTAAGGGCGGCGAGGGCAGCGTGCCGCTCCGCCGCCACGTCAGCCGCCTCCCTCTCTCGCTGGGCCAGCTCTGCGGCGGCGAGTGCCGCATGCAGATGCGCCTCGGCCTCGAGAAGTCGGTGCGCAGCCGCCGCCGTCTCGGCCGCCGCCGCCTCCTCGGCCGTCCGCAGCTTCATCACCTCCTCATCCCGCTCCGCAGAGACAGCCGCCGCCTCGGCGGCCGCGTGGCGCGCCTCGGCCGCCGCGAGGGCAGCCTCAGCCTCCGAACGCCTCGTCTCCGCCTCCAAGGCCTCCTTGGCCGCCACGGCTGTGGCCGAGCGCCGTCGCATCTCCGCGAGCGCGGCCACATTCGCCTGAGCCGCCTCTGCCTCCGCGTACACGGTGCGCTCGCGACGCAGGCGCGCGGCGGCAGCGTGCTGCTCGGCCTCCAATGCCTCCGCCTCCGCGTGCTCGCGTCGCTTGGCTGCGTCGGCACAGCGTGCCTCGACGATGCGCAGCTCTCTCTCCTGATCCAAGGAGGAGCAAGGAGGAGTCATCAGAGGTCATCAGGGGTCATCAGGGGTCATCGGGGGTCATCAGTGGTCATCAGGGGTCATCAGGGGTCATCAGTGGCCCTCACCTGATCCAAGGCGGCCGAGCTCGAGGAACGCATCTGGAGTGCGAGCAGACGTGCACGCTCCTCGACGAGCGCTGTCTCCCTCTGGAGTGCCTCTGCCCGCGCGCGCGCTTGCGATTTGGCTCGGCTGAGCGCTTCGAGGTTGGGCGCTGTGATGAGCGCGTCCTCCTCGACGGTCTGCGGCTGCTGCTGCGGCTGCGGCTGCTGCGGCGGCGGCGGCTTTGGCGGTGACGGCGCTGTACATGCCTCCACGGCGGTGCGCGCCTGCTGCAGCAGCACCTCCATCCGAAGCTGCGTCTCCACTTCAATGGACTTTCGACCCTCGCGCAGCATCGCTTCCACATCGGCCACCGCCGCACTCGCCGCCGCGGCCGCCGCTTCGGCCGCCGCCGCCGCGGCGCTCGCAATGTCGGCCGCGGCCGAGCTGGCGGCAATCACGTCCTCTGTGTTCCCGATCATCGGTGGGGAGACGAGAGCCGTTGAGCGATGGGAGCAGTTGGGTTGGGTGGAGCTGGGCAGGCGGGCGGAGGCGGAGGCGACCATGCTTCTGTGGAACGGGGAGCTCCCGCCGCCGCCCGCGTAGTGCGTCTGGGATGCGTACGTGGTGCGCGAGCGGCCTGCGGAAGGAGGCGAGCCGCTGAACACGTACGCGCGCCCCGCCGGAGCGCGGCCGTCCGTCGCGGGCACCAGCGCTGGCGTGCTAGCGGCGCCGTGGAGCGCTGCCGCGGGCACCAGCGCTGGCGTGCTAGCGGCGCCGTGGAGCGCTGCCGCGGGCACCAGTGCTGGCGTGCTAGCGGCGCCGTGGAGCGGAGCGCCCGGGTAAGGGAAGGAGGCGGCCCTTGCCTCATTGGGCGGCGACGGCGCAAAGCGGGGCGGCGACAGGGCGGTGACGGGACGGAGCGGCGGCACTCCGAGAAGGTGGATATGCTCTTTGGAGCCGCCGTCGGTGAGCAGCGAGGCGGCGGAGGAGGAGCGGCCCATGGACGGCATGGGCGCCGTCGGCGAGGTCACCACGGCAGCGGGCGAGGCTGCTGCAGCTCCACCGCTCACGAGCACGCCAGCGCTCGACGCCTTGTGAAGCCCCGCCGACGTGGAGCAACGGCTCTCGTGGGGGGTAGAAGTGTGAAGCCCCGCCGACGTGGAGCAACGGCTCTCGTGGGGGGTAGAGGTGTGAAGCCCCGCCGACGTGGAGCAACGGCCCTCGTGGGGGGTAGAGGGCGATTGGCTGGCCACGGCTCTCGCCGCCCTCTCCATATCTTTCGCCGCCCGCTCCATGGCAGCGTCAACGGCCGCCTCGACCGCGAGGCTGATCCCCGTGGCACTCATGCAGCCGCCGCTCTCTAAGGCAGCCTCCATGACCGCCTGCACGCTCGCTATCGCGCTATCCGCCGCCAGCTGCGCTTGATGCGCCGCGCTTGATGCCGCCGCTGCGGCCGCCTCGGTTGCCGCAGCCGCGAGCACCGGCTGGAGACCGCGTACAGCGCGGACAGCCTCCACTCGGGCGGCCTCGGCCGCCGACGGCGACGGCGCCGAGGACGCTGCAGTGTTCTCCTTTATGTACGAGGGCGGTAGCGGCTGCAGCGGCGGGCGCGTCTTATCTTTCGCAAGCGCGTCGATGATGCCGCACACCTGATGAGCATGGAGGCAATTCGAGCTCATCAGAGGCCATCAGAGGCCATCAGGGGCCATCAGAGCTCATCAGAAGCCATCAGAAAGGGAGGCAGTTAGAGCTCATCAGAGGCCATCTGACAGCCGCACACCTTGCGCCCCGTGAGGGCGAGCCGCTCGGCGAGGGCCTTGGCCTGGTCGACCTTCATCGTCACGAGCAGGTCGCGCACGCTCTTCGCGCCGCCGTCGTCAAACGACTTGACGCCAAGAGGCGGTGGGAAGGCAGCTGCTGCTGTCGCGCCGAGGGCATGCGCGAACTGGGGGAAGGTCAGAAGCGCCTGGGGCGGCGCGCGGGCCGCCTCGGCCTGGAAGAGGCGCATGAGCTCTGCCTTGGACAGGAGCGTCGGGCAGATGTCGAAGTGCGCGCCGAAGCGCTGCCACGCCGCCAAGTCCATCACGGCGGCGCTTCCGCGCGCCTGAGGCTCATTGGGTCGCATCGCCGCCAGCGCTGGCTCATCGTCCGGCGCGGCGCGGACACCCTGCGCCACGAGCGAGGCGCGCTCGCGGCCGAGCGTTTGCCAAAAGGGCGCGGCCTCGGTCTCGGCCTCCGCGGGCGCGAGGCGCACCGAGCTGCTGTAGTGCGCGAAGATAGCCTCGAGCACCGCAGCGCGCGAGAGCAGTTCCTCCTCGCCGATCGCGCCGCCGTCCGCGCGGTCGGTCGGCGCCGCACCGTGCGCGCTGGAGCCACCGGGCGGCCCGCGCGCCGCGAGGGGCAGCATGTGCTCGAGCAGCAGCAAAACCAGCGCGTGCTCCGAGCTGTTGCCGCTCCGAGCTGTGGCGCGCTTGTTGGCGAGGTCGGAGAGCGCTGCGAGGAACAGGCCGTACGTGAGCGTCTTCTTGGTGCTTGGCGCACCACCTCCGACGCGAGAGGTGCGCTGCCGGCCGGCGACTGACTGGCTCGCGCGCACGAAGACGATGTCCACGTCCGTCGATGTCAGCAGCGGCCCGAGCAGGCCGGCGTCGCGTACGAGCTTCGAGAATCGGGCGGAGCCCAGATGCTCGACGTTGGTTACGTCGCCGATCGAGCAGTAGGAGACGAAGATGTAGCGGAGCGATGCGTCGATCGAAGCGTTCGTTGGCAGCGTCGCTGGCGGCATCTTGCCGACGAGTATGCGAACGGTTTTTTGACATGGATTTCCGGCGCGAAGAAGACGTGAAGACTGTTCACAGCCATTCATCACAGTTCTCTCTTCTCTTTTTACATGCGTCGTGTTTACGTTCGCTGCTTGTCATGCTTGTCACGGTTCGTTCACGCACAGCGGATTCCCGCCTCAAACCCGAACCTCATCGGTGTGATGCTGGCACCTCTCGAGTTCACGATCATCTTGGACGACACCTCGAAGCGCAAGGCGTGCGATTTGCTCGCTTCGCGCCTCGCCTCGAGTAGGCTCACGAAGGACAACCTGCAGCTCATCGCGAAGCTGCTCGGCTTCTCGAAGGGCGAGATGCACTGTCACCTTTCGGGGCGGCCGCTCGCGCACAAGGAGCGCGAGGCTTACTGCTGTGCCATCGGCACGGTAGCGGGTTGCCGCGTGGTGGTCGCAGCGTGCTTCCGGCACGTTGAGCGGCCACGGCGTGCGAGCGCCAGCCAACGCAACTTCACAGAGCTCCTGCTTCTCGCCGTCGACCGCAACGAGGAGCACAAGGGGCTCGGCAGGTCCATGGTGGAGTACGTGCACGACTGCGCGCGCGCGGTCGGCTCCGAACAACTCATCGTCGTCTCAAATGGGCACGACTTTTGGCGCCATCCGGGCCTACGATTCGTCGACCTTGAGCCCAACCACGGGCTGAATGTGTTTGTGCCTTGGAGCGTGGGCAACATCAAGCTGCTTGTGCGGTGCATCGAGGCCGCGGGTCCCGAGGCGCGTATAGTAGAGGCGAAAGAGTAGCCGTTCTGTTCACAGGACAAACAATTTCTCTGGACCGTGACAGGGAAGGCTACTATTTTTCATGTAGTATAAGGGCCCATCCCTACAGCTACACGTCTGTTCCAGGGAATATTGTATGTTCAGATCTTCACTACTTCACAATATTGGCGCAGGTGCTGCAGGTGCCGGTGGAGCACCGCGGCTCGCCGCGCTGCGCACCGCTTCGAGCCCTGCGATGATGAGAGCGTCAGCATCGGAGAGGGAGGTGAGGCCAAGGACCTTGCGCGCCACCAGGGCCGCGATGGCGGCGACGAGGGCGCCGATGATGAGCCGGTAGCCCCAGTCGCCGGCCGTGACACGTCGGCCGAGGCCGCCGAAGCTGAGCGCCGTCTCGAGCGCGGCCGTGACACGTCGGCCGAGGCCGCCGAAGCTGAGCGCCGTCTCGAGCGCGGCTGTGACACGTCGGCCGAGGCCGCCGAAGCTGAGCGCCGTCTCGAGCGCGGCTGTGACACGTCGGCCGAGGCCGCCGGAGCTGAGCGCCGTCTCGAGCTCCCTCGGCCACACCTCGATCCCCTCCTCCTCCTCCTCCTCCTCCTCTCTCTCCTCCTCCTCCGGCTTGACGGCCCTGCCGCCGTCGCCTGTCTCGCAGAGCTCATAGCACAGCACGAACGCCTCCGCATCGAGCACCGAGCGCTCGGTCGCGGTGTACACGCGCGCGTCATTGTACAGCCGCCAAGCGCCGTATCGAGCGCCGCGCTGCTCTCGACTAGGCTGCTCCGAGCCTGGCGCCGTGCCGGGCGCGTAGTGGCCGTAGCAATAGTAATGGCCCACGTGCGTCGATTGGCCCGAATGCACGACCACCGAGCGGAGGCGGTACCGGCGGCCAGAGGCTGAGGCGGAGGCGGAGGGGGAGGGGGAGGCGGAGGCGGAGGCAGAGGCGGAGGCGGAGGCGGCTGCGGCGGCGGAGGCGGCGGCGGGTACGGAGCCAACGAGATCCGATGCCGCGCGCAACACCATCGAGGCACCTGGTGGCTCGTGGGTCACTCCACTGTTGAGTGGCGGCGGAGGCGCCAGATCCAGATCCAGATCTGGATCTGGATCTGGAGGCGTCAGATTCACTGACAACCGCTGCACCACGCCTGTGAGCGGCCGAGGCGCGGCGGCGGCGGCGGCGGCGGCGGTGGCTGCGGCGGCGGCGGCTGCGGCTGCGGCTGCGGCGGCGGCGGCGGGAGTCGGTGGCACCAGATGCAGCACCACCCTCCCCCTCCTGCTCACATGCAACGTGGCCTCGAGTAGCCGCGGCCCTCCAGAACAGCTGGCGCCGCCGGTGCCGCCAGCCGCGCTGGTTGCTGAAGCGGCGGCCGTGGACATAGAGGCCGAGAGAATGGCGGCTTCCGCCTTGCGTGCCGCAGCGGCCCTCGCGTCCGATTCGTCCGTAGCCGCCTGGATACGCCTCTCATGCGCCCTCATGGCGCGCTCGTCCTCGATTGCAGCGATCATCGCGTCCGGCTCCAGCACCGCCGGAAAGGCCACGTGTCGTGCGTCCTTGTACTGTCCCCGTGCCATCGAGAAGCGCGTGCGGGAGAGCATGAGCACGAGCGCGAAGGGCAGAGCGCCGAGCGAGCGAGTCAGCGTCGCGTCACGCTTGACGCCGCAGTCATCGCACTGGTACTGTTCGGCGCCCTCGAGCCTCTCCTCTGCGAGCAGCTCGGCAAAGCAGTCCTGGAGCGAGACTGAGGCCACACCCGCGTGCATCTCGCCGGATCTCGTCTCGTCAGATCCCATCTCGCCCGATCTCGCCCGATCGGGCGCCGTGTCGGGCGCCGTGTCGGGCGCCGTGTCGGGCATCGAGAGGACGAGGCCGTCGGAGGTCTGCGATTGACGAAACGTGCGCCCGCAGCCGTCGCAGCGCACGCACTGGTGCACGGTCACTCCAAACAGCTCGTTCACGATCGAGCGAGGCGACGCGTCCGAAGCCAGACGAGCGATGGCGACGGGCGATGGGAAGGTTCCATCCGAGGTGACGGGCGATGGAACCTTCGCGGGCGTCGTGACGGGCGCGGCGGCTGCGGCGGTGGCGGGGGTGGCGGCGGTGGATTCGGTGGCCGCCGCGCCAAAGATGAGTGACCAGTAGCTGGGGCTGCTGTGAACGTTCACAGACCAGCAGCTGGGGCTGCTGGGGCCAGGGGGGGCGATGTTGAAGGCGCTCGGGAGGACGAATGGCGTGACGCTCGAGGCTGGGATGGCGAGCTCGTCAGAGAGGCGGCCGAGGAGGTAGCCCAGGAACTCCTGGGCATCGTGCTGCTGCGGAGACTCGAAGAGGTCGGTGTGCCGCCAGACGGCGTGCACGAGCGCGTGCGGCGAGATGACGGCATAGCGGCCACTCCAGCATGCTCGCAGCAGGCCGTGCAAGGCGGAGGCGAGAGTCTGCTCCGGGGATTGCGACTCGGCCTGCATCTTCCACGCGGGCGTCGATTGGCGCGCCACGACCACCGCGCCGAGCGTCATCGAGCCGGTGCGCGTCTCTCCCTTGACGAAGTCGTGGAAGAACGCACGGAAGCCCTCGAGGTGGGAGAGAGCCTGCAGGGTCGCGTTGAGGTAGCAGGTGTTGCCGAGATTCTTGAGGCCAGCAGCCGCGCGCGGCGTCGGACGCTTGCCGACCGTCTCGACGCCGACCGTCTGGACGCCTACCGTTGACGACGAGGACGGTGGATCGGGCTCGGGCGCGGGGAGAGGCTCGGGAAGAGGCTCGGGAAGAGGCTCGGCCCGCAGCTGCGCGAGCCATGGCGGCTCGGCGATGACCCAGTCATCGCACGCGTGGCAGTGCACCGCGCGGCTGGACGCATCCATGCACACAGCATGCCTCGCACCCGACGCGAAGTGATGGTGAAGAGCGTGGCCGCCGCCAAGCAGGGGGTGCTGGGCACGGCGGCCACAGCCAACGTGCCCGCACGTGAGGCAAACCCAAACGCCATCGGTGGAGCCGCACGTGAGGCACGACCATGCCTCTTGCGATCGCAGGACGCGCAGCGCCTCGGCCGACGGCTCGCGCACGTGCCGACAGCCTCGAAGCGACATGTTTGCGCGGCACAAGTTTTGCGCCTCGCGGAGCTGCCGTGAAGCGCGCGCGCTGCGCTTAGTAAGATTCGAGCGATTCGGACGATGATATCCTTTTTCTCGTCACGAAAGTGAAAGTGCGATTTCGTCATTTCTCGGAAAGTTCAGCACGAGATTCTTGGAAAGGTGCCTTTGTGGACCTGACCTCGCTGCTGGTCATGCCCGCCAACGCCACTGCCCTGCCTCCCGAGGTGGAGGCCAAACTCGAGCGCCTCAACGAAGGCAAGCGCACGTGGCAAGAACTGGGAGTCCCTGGTCGCCTGAAGTGCCTCCAGCGTCTCCGCAAGCGCGCCAAGTCTATCGACTTCCTGGCATGGGCAACGGAGTCTTCCAAAGTGCAGGGCTTTGACCCGAGCGCAGGCGTCGCACGCGCGCAGATTCTGGCTGAGACGATGATCATCGCCGCAAACATTGGTAGCGAGATCACACGCCTCATCGAAAGCCTATCTGCCGTGGTGAGTAGTGGTACGCCACCGACCTGTGTGAGCAAGCAGATGCCTCAGGGGCACACGGCATCGGTAGCGTTCCCACGCACGTGGAGAGACAAGTACCTCAACCCGCTTGGGGCTCTGGGTTGGACGGCGGAGGTATGGACCAAGGGCGAGCCCACTCAGGGCCGGACGCTCTGTGATCCATTGTCGTCTCCCAAGCTCTGCCTCGTGCTCGGCGCGGGCAACCAAGAGTTCCTCACAGTGGTCGACGTGATGGACAAGCTCTTCGTGCACGGCGAGGCCGTGCTGCTCAAGCACCATCCGCTCCGCGAGCACCAGCTCGCATTCCTCGAGACGCTCTTCGCCGACGTGATGGAGTACGGCGCCTTCGCGTCCATCACGGGCGGCGGTGACCTCGGCCGTCTCCTCGCCCACCATCCTCACGTCGACGGCCTGCACCTGACTGGAGGTGGCGCCACGTACGACGCGCTGGTGTGGGGCCTGCCGTCCGATCCGGAGACGGCGACTCGAAAGGCGTCCAAGCAGCCTCTCCTTCCCAAGCCCTTCAGCTCCGAGCTCGGCTGTGTCACGCCGTGGATTCTGGTGCCCGACGACGCGTGGACGACTGCGGACTTGGAGCACCACGCGTGGCAGCTCGCCAACAGCGTGGTCGCCAACGCGTCGTGCAACTGCCTCTCGCCCACGGCCCTCCTCCTGCCCAAGGAGTGGGCCCAAACCGAGAAATTCGTCACGAGCCTCAAGGAGGCGCTGCGCCAGATCCACGCGCCTCCCCCGTACTACCCCGGCTTGCACGAGCGATTCGCCCGATTCGAGCAGGCCTACCCGACGGCCGAAAAGATTGAAGCTCCTCACAGCTCCGCCATCGCGGCGGATGCGGCCTCGCGCTTCGGAGCGCCGACGGGCTTTCTCCTCATCGAGCTCGACAGCGCCACGTGCGCCGCCGACGAATATGCCCTCACGCGCGAGGCCTTCGCGCCCGTGCTCGCCATCGTGAGGATCGAGGGCACCGCCGAGCCGGAGGCCTTTCTGCGCCACGCCGTGCCCTTTGCCAACGAGCACATCTTTGGCAATCTGAGCGTCACCGTGCTCCTCCACCCGCAGACCGAGAAGGACCACCAGCCTGCAGTCTTGGACGCCCTCGCTGGGCTGCGCTACGGCTGCGTCGGGGTCAACACGTGGACGGGCTTGGCGTATGGCATGGAGTGTGCGTCCTGGGGTGGCTTCGCGGAGGACAACTCCCCTGAGAACATCAAATCGGGGGTCGGCGTCGTGCGCAACTGCCTCCTCTTTGACAACATCAGCAAGTCAGTGGTCCGCTCGCCTTTCCGCTCGTCAGTCCACCTGACGCAGCGCAACGCCACCACCTCATCGATCGGTCCGCGGACCCTGCGTTTCGTCGGGGGGTGGGTGCCAAAGATGCTCGTCTGAGGATCAAACTGGCACTTAGTACGTGCGCTGTTCAAGCATCCAGGTCTTTCAGTGGCTCCCGACGGTCCTCCATCGCAACAGGAATTTCGCAAGCCAAAATGTCCGAAAGCACACGGACACCGCGACTCCTTGCTGCTGACAACGGAATTGCTTTGGAGCCCGCCGCAGCGCAATCGAGTCGCTCCGAGTAGTGAGTACTGTAGATGGGGAAAATATTTCTATCTTCTGCACGTTTTCACAGCTTGGTGTGTCTGTGTGCTGCTTACGTGTTGTGTGTATTAACATGAAAGCTTTCCAAATTGGGACTTCCAGCCTCATGTCAGCGTTCGCAGCGAGAACTTGGGCGAGTCGAGACCGCTTCGCCTCTGGCTGGAGTACCTCGACTTCGTCGGTGCTCGCGCGCGGCAACGTGCGCGGCAACAGACAAATGACGGCTGCTTTGGATGCTGAATTTGAGTGCCCCCGGCGGGTGAACTTGTGCCGCGCAAAAAAGCCGACCGAGACAAGTGCAATGCTGCGTCAAAAGGACCTTAACGAGGGGCTCGAGCCGGTGCGCGAGGCTCTCAAGGCGATGGGCAAGGCCAACGCCCTCAAGCTCGACGACGAGGGGGAGGACGAGAAGGAGGCAGCGGCAGGCGGAGAGGCGAGCAAGGCTCCCGCTGTCGCACACGTGGTCCATCGTGCCGCGGAGATCGCCATCCACATTTTGTGCATCTGGTTCATCTTGCGAATCTTGTGCATCGCAGTGCTCGCGATCTCGGCCCGGTGGTGCATCCAGTGGATGGGCCGCGCGAGCGAGCTGCCCGCCTCGATACCGCCGGCAACGCGGCGCGGTGCGTTTGCGAAGCGGCTCGCGCGGCGGCGTGCGTCTCGCGCCGCGAAGCGAGCGGCGGCGGCTGCCGAGTGGGCGCAGGTTGACGAGGCCCTCGCCGCTTCCGCATTCTCTCGCCTCGGAGGCTCCCCTAGCGTGCCGTGCTCACCGTGCTCACCGAGCGCTCGCCGCGCCGCGCTGCTGAGCCACTACGTCGAGTGGCTACGCGCTCTCGGCCGCGAGCGCCAGCGCATGAGGCAGCCAGGCTGCTGCCTGCGCAGCTACCTGCGGCGCCGCCACCGCAAGATGATTCTCCGCAAGGCTCAGGCGGCTGTCTCACACTCTCCTCCATCTCCGGCGCTCGCCGGAATCACGACCCGACCTGCTGTGGTGACGCCCGAGCTGAAGAAGCAAAGCGCCACCGCGCTCGCCGCCCTTGAACTGCGAGCTAGGCTCGCTCGCACCGCGCACGCGCTCCGCCAATGGCGCGCGGCAGTCGATCTGCGCGTGCATCTCCGTGGTTCTCCTTGCATCTCCGTCGATCTGCGCGTGCGCCATCCTCGCGTCTCCGTGGTGCGTCTCCGTGGCGGCATGCAGGCCGCTGCGCCCGACGCTGACGCCGCCGCCGCTGCGAAGAGCTCCGCGATGTCTGAGCTCGATGTGGCCGCGGCCGACCGGCTCATCGACCGGCTCAGGCTCCGGTTCCACCTCCGCCGCAACCTCCAGCTCCGCCGCCACCCCCGACACCGTCACCGGCTCGTCGAGCTCGACCCCGAGGTGAAGCGCGAGTTGAGTGCGCTCGACAACGATCTGGCTGAGGTGCTCGAAAGTGGCGATATTGCCCTCGTGCGCTCGTCCTGGCTGCTCGCCCAGCTCGCCCTGCAGCCGGACTACCGCATCGTCCGCCGGCAGGACCTCAAGCCTGTGGGCGGGATCTCGCCGCATCTGGAACCCGAGGAAGCGAAGCGTCTTCTTCTCAAGGGCGAGCGCGCCATCGGCGCGTTCTCCTTCGGCTGGCCCATCTCGGGCAACCCGGACCCCACCGGCCATCGCATCGAAGCCTTGTGGCGTGCCCTTCAAGAGCGGTCCGACATTGAGGCCCTTTTCTGGGATTTCCCGTCGCTGTACCAGAACAGCGACCAGAGCCCGCGCACCGAGGAGCAGGAACGCGCCTTCAAGAGAGGCCTTGGCGTCATGGGCCACATCTATGCCTCCGCCATCGGCACGACCGTGCTGCAGCTCAAGGAGCTACCGCTGCGACCGCCAGAGTACGACGGCAAGCTCTGCCTCTTCGATCTCGCCCCGGGCGTTGACGGGGCGGCGATCAAAGCGGCGCTTGTGGCCTACGGTGACATCGTCAGCTGCACGCTCGGCAGGTTTCCACCTGCGACCGTGTGCTTCACAACGCACGCGGCGGCGCAAGCGGCCAAGCGAGCGGCGGCGCAGCTTGCGCACATTTCCGGCGGCGTCGACACGCTCTTCAACGAGCGCTCGTACGACGGACGCCACGGCGAGGCCGGCCTCGACGACGACGAGGGCCGCGGCTGGTGCGTCTTCGAGTCGGCAGTGAGCGGCGAGCTCATCCTGCGGCTGTCCGTCGTCCCACGGGTGAAGGCGGAGCTGGATAAGCTACCGCCCAAGATGCTCCAGCTCCGAAGCGGGTGCCCCCTCGGGACCGTCGACTTGAGCGCCGGCCGGCTCGAGACGCGCGTCGACGAGGTGGTCGCCCGCATCGAGCGCGCCACCTTCACCGGCAAGGGCGACAAGGCCATCGTGGTCGGCCTTTACATGAAGTACGTGGATCGAATTGCGGGCGCACTGCAACGAGTGTTGCCCAAGATGCTCGCGTCCGACAGCGCGACGGTCGAGCCATCGGAGCTGCCGCCACCGGTTGATGCGCCCGCCGCCGCGGCGCTGCGCCTCGCCGAGGGACAGCCGCTGCTCCTACTCTCTTGGCAGGGCAGCGGCGCGGGCGGCGGGCCGCGCTTTGGCGTCGTCGATGCGACCGGGGGGGGCGTCGCCGCCGCCGTCACGGGCGGCGACGACGCCGAGCTCGCCTACGACCGATGCAGCCAGGCGGTGCTGCCGTGGCGGCCACCCGCTGCCGGCTGGGACGCCGCGTTCGTCGGCGATGCGCGTGCGCTTCGAGACCTCGTCGAGCCCGCACGCCACCTGGCGGACGATGCTGGGCGGATGAAATCGGTGTCGGCTGTGCGCGCCGTCGGCGAGCGGTCGCGCGAGATCGCCGACAACGCGGCGCGATGCCAAACGATCGCGCACGCGGCGCGCGAGGCGGGCGGCGCCGTGCAGTCGTGCGTGGACGCGGCGGCGAAGCTCTTCAGTAACGGCGATCCCACGCAGCTCCAAGCCGCGCTCGGCATGGTGCGCGCGGCGGTCGAGAGGCTGCAGCCCGTCGCGCTCGAGGCCGCGCTTACTTCGGCGCTGGTTTCCAGCGGCGCGCTCGGCGCCCGGCGCTACGCCGCAGGCCAGCCGCTCACCGTGCGTATGGCCAGCGGCTGGCGCGATGCCGACGTGGCAAGGGTCGGCGCCGATGGCCTCCGCCACCTCCTCGAATTTGAGGGCAGCCGCGAGCCGCCAGCCACGCTCACGCTGCACCCATGGAACCACGCGCCGCGCGAGCTGCCGCACGCCGCCTACGAGGCGATGCGCGACTGGTGGGCGCGCTCGCTCCGCGCGAACCACGCGCGCATTGCCGACGCGCTCACGGGCAAGCGGCTCGACGCGC
>JWZX01002187.1:0-20866 GCA_001275005.1 Chrysochromulina tobinii | reverse complement strand
GTGAACAGTACGGTAGCATCGGAACGGGCCAAAAAGGCGCTGTTACGGCGCCGTGAAGAGAAGATGGCCTTAACCCCGATTAAGCTGGTACGCGGATTTCTTAAAGTAAGAGACGACATCAACATGAAAATCATTCTGGAAAACTGTAAAGTGCTCTAGTGTTCTCAGGCGACCACTGTGGACGCTCAGTGTGGAAAAATCCTCAGATCCCTACCCCCCTTTTCGGCCGAACCCCGAACCCGAAATGAGCCTCGGCTGAAATCGCAGATCTCTTTCATATGGCGCAGTATGTTTCGCGCACTGTCGCCCGGTGCCAAACTCTGGTAGTAGTACTGGAGAGTCTCTGTCAGGCGGCGGGTCTGATGCGTCGTCACGCAGCGTCAGCGGTCAGACCCACGACGCGCAACGAGTCCTTAGAACTGAGTCGCAGTGCCGTGCGCGGATCGGTTCACTTACGGTGTTACGGATCTTAGTTCGTTTTCATTACAGTGTCATTAGTGATTGGCCGCTGCGTAATTACATAGTTACACGGGAAACGAGTACGACGTAGGACAAATTCCGTTGCTTCTCCGTGCGTCACACATCGCGATCACTTGTGGGACTTGATCAGAAAGTGATCAGGTAGATCCCTCCACTCCCTCTCGCACTGCTGACTGAACAAGCTTGGTCCACCGCTCCCGGCATTCTCGTCCGCTGCGTCCCGGGAGGTGGGTCGAGACAATAGGCCACGGGTTGCTCATCCCTCGCAGGAGCGACACGAGCTTGCGCAGGCGGTCATCGCCACCTCCCGCGCCCTCCCAAGGCAAGGGAGGATCCTGCGGCAGGGTCACGTGCACGCTGGCCTCGGTGAGGTCCTCGACCGACAGCGGATCTTCGCAGGCGTAAATGGGCTCCTCGGCCGTGGGTGGCGGGGTGCGCATGCGCACGTGCTTCCACGCGTCGCTGCGCGCCTCCTCAGCTGCGGCACCATCGAGCCCGGCGGCGAAGCCGAGACCTTGGGGAGGCTCATCGCTGATGCGCAGCTCGGCACCCGCATCGACTGGGGCGATGGCCACGAGCATCACGAGCTGGCGCACCTCGTTGGCTGAGGCACGAGGGACGGGCCACAACTCGAGCCGTGCATTGGGGCGGCGTGCGCGGCGCACGTGCACGGCGGGCAGCGACGAGCAGGCGAACGGTGCGTTCTCGGAGGCGCCGTCGATGAAGAGGTTGAGGGCGGGCAGCAGCAGCACCTGGGGCGAGGGGCGCACGCACATGCGCAGCGGCAGCCGTGGGCCCCCAAACTCTCCTACCGCCTGGCCCGGCTGCAGCCGCACGCGTGCGAACGTGCCCAGACCGGTACCGGAGCCGCCGGGCGAGACAAAGGCGAAGGGCGAGAGGGGTCCGTAGGCGCTTGCCGTGAGCAAGGCGGCCGTGTCATCGGCTATCTGCATCGCGAGGTCGTCGGGGGCGACGCGGGCCGGAGGTAGACGCGGCACGGTGCCTCGCCGTAGCTCAAACCCGCAGCGTGCCTGCTCACAAAAGAAGCCCCGCGCACGCGCCTCCCACGCCGCCTCCTCGCCACACAGACAGCGCGGCGGCAAGCATGGTGGCACGGCACGCTCGAAGCCACAGCCCGCGCCGCTCGCATCAGCGCACCACCAGCGCTCGCGTAACCACTCGGCCGGCAGACCGCAGCGGCAGAGCGGTGCGAATCGGCGTGCGGTGGCGATGAAGGCGTCGTCACGGGCGGGAGCGCTCTCGGCGTCGCCCTCTCCCGAGGGCAGGTTACTCGCCTGGAAGGCCGAGCCCACGCGCATGCCGCCGCTCTGGTGGCGCGCGAGGTACGAGGGCGACGAGGGCGAGTACGCCAGGCGAGAGTCGGCACCTCCTGCCGCGAGGTTGGTCCGGAGGGGGGAGAGTGGCCCAGGTGGCTGGCTCGCTTGGCGTAGGGTGCTGACTCGCGAGGGAAGCTCCCCAGCACGTCGAGCGGCCGCGTCAAACGAGCGGATAAGCGCCACGTCGACAATGTCAGCCTCGAACTCCCATGTGGCCTTCTCGTCGGTGCTGCCCTCCCTGCGCACGAGGAACTGGCGCAGCGCGATGCCGGCCGGCCGCATAGCGAGGAGTGCCTCGGGCCGACTGCACGCACCGCTGTCCGCACGGCTTGTGCTGCGGCTGCCTCCGACGGATCGTCCATGGGCACCGATCAGAGCGGTCGAGCCGGCGACCAGTGCCGACACGCAGCTGCGCTTGGCGCGTGCGCCGAGGGCGGAGGGGTCGGCGGCGAGTCGGCGCTTGCTCCCCTGACGGCTGGACTCACCGCTGCTTACGAGCCGAAGCTGCAGCACTACGCGAGTTGCCAAGCGCTCGACGGATACGTCGTCCGTCTGCATCGCACTAGCTGCGCCCACTGCCGCACCGTCGATAGAGTTGCTGACCACGGCGATGGAGGCGCACACGATGACCGCAGCCGCCTCGGCGTCTTCCTCGGCCTCTCCGCAACCGTCCCCCCCCTCCACCTCATCCTCGAGGTGGACGGTTTCGCCGAGCGCAGACGATCCCATCGCCCGCTGCATCGACTTCGAGACTTCGATACTCTGAAGGAAGCGCACGACCTTGCGATCGATCTCGTCGCGGCGCGAGCGGCTCAGCTCGTCCGACGGGCCGAGCGACTTCTCGAGCAGCCAGTTGCTCCAATAGCCTGCCGAGGCGACCCCGCAGACCTCGCGCGCACGGCTCATCGAGATGCCAAGTTCGTCGCATTCTCTCTTGAGCCTCGCCTTGATCTGCGCGTGCGACTCTGTAAGGATGCCGCCGCCACCAGCTTCCTCGGCTGCTTCCTTCTCCGCAGACCCAAGCGGCTCGAGCACACCTGTGCCTTCGAGCCACAGCTGCAAGCACACCTGTGCACCGCTCGACCCATCCGCCACTACGGCGATGGCGGCATGCACCGCCACCGCCCGGCACGCGGGGGGCATCGCCTTCCGGTGCCCGAAGCGATCCCGAAGCGCCAGATCGGCGGCGGCCGTCGCATCGGGCGGCACGCCACTCAGGTACGCCCGCACGGCGTGGTCGATAGCAGCTCGTGTGCCGAGCGATTGGCTCGGGTTCGTAGAGAGCCAGCTCGAGAGAGAGCCGCTGCTCGTGAGGCGCAGATGCGTGCTCAGCCTGGTCTGGGAGAGGCCATGCGCACTCATGTGCACTCGGAGCCGCTCGACGAGCGCTGCGTGCTCCGCTGAGCTCTTGCTCTCTGGCGCGGTGGCCTCGTCGCGGTCACCACCAGCTGAGGCGTCGCCGGCCTCATCGTTGCCATGGTCGCCGTCGCCGCTGTCATCGTCGTAACCATCTTGGTCACCGTCTGAGGCGGAGAGGCCGTCGCAATGCTGGAGCTGCCGGCGCTTCCATTCCTCGCGCGCTTGCTCCTGCTCGAGGTGCAGCCGGCGCTTGAGTGCTGGCTGCGCCTCCGGCTGGCGCCACTCGTCCTTGGCGAGCGAGTAAGCCTCCGCAGAGGTCATCCACGAGTTGGCCTGGCAAAGCGCCAAGCGCCGCTCCTGCACGAAGCGGTTGTATGCCGAGAGCGGCATCCCTGTTCTCGTGTCGCTCGAGCTCGGCGCGGGCGCGAGAGCGGCGGGCGCGGCATTGCTCGACCTGCCGCCGCCGTAGCCGCGGCCGCACGTGTGCGCTACGTGCTTGCCGCGGCATGCGGCGCACGAGGCTACCGGACCGCTGCCGGCATTGGCGAGGGCCACCTCGTCGGCCGACGCGCTCGCACCTTGATCGGCACCTTGATCGGCACCTTGGAAACTTTCGGAGAGGCGAGTACGCCGCTGGAAGTCCTCGAGCAGGAATGGGTTCAGTATGTGCGCCTCGGGCTCCCACGTGTCGTCGTCTTCGCTATAGCCCACCCAGCGCACGCGATACTGCGGCCGTGTGTGCCCAGGCAGCCAACGCCGGGCGATGATCTTCTCCGCGGAGTAGACATCGTCGCCGCTGAGCGGCGCGGGCGGCGCCTCGGCGGCAACGGCGGCGGCCGGCGCGGCCGCGATAAGGTAGGTCGCCGAGGAGGTAGGGGACGAGGACGGCTGGTGGTTCTGAGGCGGCGGCAGCGCCGACGGTGGCGCCGACGGCTTCTGCTGAAGCTGTGCCTTGACGCGGTTCGAAATTTGCTGGCCGACGGCTCGCGACACCGCTGTGAGGCCGAAGCTACGCGCAACCTCGGCACGCGAGTGAAACATAGCACCGGATGGTGCAACGAAGGTGCGTTGGGGCGCAGCGGCCCCGGGTAGGCGCTGCTCATTGACAGTCCACCCGTCGAGCAAGCGTGCGTCACCGCCGCAGGCGATGACGTACTCCTCAAGTGCCGCACGTGAAAACGGACGCATGCGCTTCTTACTCTGTCCGCCTTCACTGCTGGCTGAGACGGCGTCTCTCGAAGCTTTCAGCTGCAGCGAAGCTTTGAGATCCTGCAAGGCAGCGGGTTGCCGCCACTCCTCGAGTGCCGCCTCATAGCACTGCTCCTTGGAGAGATGTGGTTTAACGCGCCGGTAAAACTCCTTGCGCTCCCGCACGAAGAGGTGAAAAGCCGTCGTCGCACGAGTATCCATGAGTGGGCCACTTGTGCGCGTGTGCAGCCGCAGGAGGGTGCAGGAGCCTTGAGCACGCACGCACGCACGCACGCACGCCGACGCCGGGCGAGGCCGAGAGTTCAGGAAGTGGCCACTCCCGCGACTCTCTGACGTCCACAGCGTGCAGCGTTTTTCCACATGAAAACGAAAACTGCGTATGTGAAACACCATTGCAACTTGCGAGCCGACGTGGGGGATCCGAAGGGGTAAGCAAGTTGCCCTTGGAAAATTTTAGGCGATCATCTCCGAAAAAGAAAAATCACCGACTTTCGTCGTCACCGGACGCGCGCATGTGCGCGCGGCCGCGCGCGCGCGCTAGCAGGCTTGTCGCATGAGCGTCAATGTGCTGAGTCCACCCGTTTTACTTCACTCACACACGCTCACCACCGTCGCGGCCACTCTTTAATCTCGAATTTGGCGTTCTGCTTTTCGCCACGTGGCGGAACGGGTCTTGAGCTCCAGGCGAGCTCACATTTTTTCGCCTCGAATCTCTGCGTGCGAGCTGCCCGCGCATCGGCACATCTTGCGCCTTTATGTCCTACGCGTTCGAGACCACGTATCGTGATCCGCTCCTCGAGCAGGCCGAGGAGCGCGTGGCAGCTGCAGCTCTTAAGCGCTGGAAGGCACTCGCGGCTGCCGCCGGCTTGATTGCTGTCGGCGCGCTGCTGGCGACCATCAATGTCGTGCAGGAGCGTAGCGCGCTGCAGGCCCAGCTTGCGGCCATGAGCGAGCGCACCTTGCTCGCTGACCCTCGCACCTCGCACCAATTGGTGAGTCCCGCCATGAACCTTCGGAAGTGGACCGCCGAAGAGGAAGGCGACGACGAGTGCACCGCTGCGGGCAAAGACGTCTGGGACAACCCCAAAGGCAAGAGTCTGCCATGTTGCAAGGGCCTCGATATCGTCCCCAAGACATGCCGCGGCACTGACACGTGCAACTACTGCCAGGACCTCTCCACGTGCACCTCCGCTGGTAGAGACGTGTTCGATAACCCGACGGGCCACGGGCTGCCTTGCTGCAAGGACCTTGTGGAGACGCCTACGAGGTGCCGCGGCGGGGAGGTCTGCAACTTCTGCCAGGACGTCTCCCAATGCACCCAGGTGGGGAAAGACATCTACGAGAATCCGTCGGGCGGCAAACTGCCGTGCTGCACGGGACTCGTGGAAAGCACTGACAAGTGCCGCGGCACGGACACGTGCCACTATTGTGTCTGGGACGTGCGCACGATCGGGCCGCGCCAGGAGTACCCGCCGGCCAAGATCTCCATCGACCCCGCGACTCCCAAGGAGGCGGTCGACAAGCACAAGGCCGAGGGTATGTCCCTGATCTGGTCGGATGAGTTCAAGGATTTGTACCGCACCAAGTCGATGTGGGTCTTTGAGGACATTCCATACGGTGTGCCTGGCAACACGGGCGATGTGAACATCGTCTCCGTGTACTCTTCCGACACGATCTCACTCATTGAGGGCGGTGGGCTGCGCCTCTCGGCCTACATGGCCCCGGAGGATGAGGTCAACTTTATGAAGGGCTGGAACGGCACGTGGAACACCAACTGGGGCTCGGACGTCTCGCTATGGGGGTGGCACGCGCCAAAGGTGACGAGTCGACTCAACGGGCGCTTCCAGTACGGCCTGATCGAGACGCGCATCAAGTCCCCCAAGGGGTACGGCCCGTGGCCGGCCGCGTGGCTCAACGGTTGCTACGGCTTCGTCTCGGAGGGGACGCTCGAGTTTCTGCTGCAGGACGATTACCCTTTCCTGTGTGGCCAGTACTGGCCGCCCGAGCTCGATTTCTTTGAGCACTTCTCGCCGGAGCACACATGGTACTGGCGCCCGAACTCGATGTCGCTCCACTCGCCCAACCAGTACGTCGGCCTCGGCAAGGCGTTCACGCAGCAGGGCGGCTACTGCCCGACGACCCTCGCACCTCCCGGCGAGGCGTGGTGCTTCGGCGTCTCCGGCGCGGGCCAATTCCTTGAGGACCCGACCGAGAAGTACATGAATTTCGCGATGAGGTGGGACCCCGACGGCGTCGATTACTACATGAATGACGTGTTCATGCACCGCTTCACGACGGATCATTTGGTCATGTACCTCTCGGGCCAGAACCGGCCAATCGTGATCCCTGAGATGCCGATGTTCATGACGTTCAACATCGCGCTCGTGCGCAAGGGCATGGACCTCTCGCACGGCGGCGAGGGGCTCACCGACAAGGCGAACTACGACCGGACCACGGGCAAGTGGAAGCCCATGCAGATGGACATCGAGTACTTCCGAGTGTACCAGGATGATTCGCAGGGCGAGACGCGTGGCCTCAACCCGCCCATCACCTACCAGACGCGCCGCAAGCTCCTCGCCAACCGTGTCACGTGCAACCTTGTGCCCGAGCTGCGATGCATGGTCAAGAACTCCGGCAGCGAGGCCAACTCGATTGCCCTCGCCAACAAGGCATGCAGCCAGCTCAAGTCGCTTGGCGATGACTACTGCGACCACATCCCGAAGCTCTGCGCGCTCAACAACGCGGGCAACCCGGACGGCGCTTACGGCATGTCGAACGTCACGATCGCGCAGTTCGCCAACCAGCGGCTCTCGCTCTTCTACGGCCAGTGCTGCGTGGAGGAGGACAAGCATTGCGTCGACGATGTCAAGGGCGGGTGCTCAGCATCGGACAAGCCCACGTGCCGCGACACGCCCACCACTAAGATGCCCCAGTGGCTGCTCGACTCCGAGTACTTCCAGGACCCGAAGCTCATGTACGCCAAGGAGGGCTACTCATCCGGCCTCGCGGGCACTAACCCGGCGGGCTGGAAAAACTATGGCATGGGCCTGCCGCGCGTGCACTTCGGGCCCCACGGCGAAGCCCCACCCTCCCCGGCACGGCGTCACTAGACCGCGGCTCGTGAGGCATGCGCATGATGGTATCCGCTCGTCGAGGCATCGGATGTGAACGGGTGAGCGTGTCGAGGACAGGCCTGGCGGGCGCTTTTCCAATGGCGTGGTGCGCAGGGGAGCGGCGGGGCCCATGGTGGATGGACTGCAAGGTTACACTCAGGGCGCAGGCGGCATCACAGCATAAGTATAACAGTTCTCATCGTTGACGACGGAATGATGAAAGACGGGAGCCTGCCACAGGTCGGGCATGAACCAGTACTGTGCTGCCTCGCCTATTGCAGGAGCTCTGTCAGGTTGAACGGCATGTGGAGGTAAATATTGAGGGCGCACAACTCTCCGAATGTAGTGGTCATAAACGCACAAGCCACAACTCTCCGTATATGTGTAGAGAGTCTAGAGAGTGCTACTTCGACGGATCTCTGTCGCGTGTCCGCGGAGCGAGCGGCCAGCGTTGATAACGCGTTCGAAAGCTCAGACGCACCTCCCAGCCACCCCGACGTTGGACGTAGCACGTACGGACCGGCCTCTCTCGGGTACAACTGCGGTCATCTCTACTGCTTACTCTACTGCCGTGCGCGCGGTCTGTGCGTCGCGTGTGCCCGAGTCCGAGTCTTGTACATCCCGCCTGGCTGTACCTCCATCGTGTCCATGCCGATGGGCGATGCCCGGCCTGTATAAGATGTCCTTTCCGCTTTCGCCTTCACGCCTTGACCCTTGTTCCTTGTACTTGGCTAGTACTTGGCCGCGTCATGGCCTGCGTTCAGGCCCACTTTGCCAAACTGTATGTACCGGATCCGTTGACGTCTGTCCCGTGTGTGTCCCGGGCCACAGTGATTTTTAACTAAGGATCCGTTTCCTAATTGGTTCACGTAAGCTGTGGATGCTGGTTTTGCTGGGTCCGGTACATTTTTTTGATCTTCAGATGGGTCTGACGCCGCGATATTCCTCAATGTGTCTAGCAGGCTTTCGTGCAGACCCCAACAAAAAAAAGAGGTGCCAGACGAAGCGATGGATCTGATCGGGAGGCGCGTGGAGGTGCAGTTCCTCGGCGACCACGGCGAGCCGTGGTTTGCCGGCACCATCACGCGCTATTACCATTCATCGGGAATGCATGCAATCAGCTTCGACGATGGTGACAAGAAGCGCCTGTTTGTGGACCGAGACTTGGCGGATGGTATAATGCGCTGGATCACACAAGATTCAACCACTGCAGTGAAATCAGAGGCAGACTCAAAAACAGTGGCAGAGGTCTCTGTGGCCTCAGTCGAGCCCTCGAAGCCAGTACGCAACAAGCGACCAGTGGACCGCTTCACGTCTCCCGCGGCAGGAGACGACAAGCCGCCGAAGCGTAAGGCTGGATCGAATGGCGCCCGTGTTTCCTTCGGGCGGCGCGAAGGTAAACGAAAGGCCGAGGATGTGGTAGACATCGAGGACGATGACGACGAGGTACTCTTGGCTGAGGAGGAGGAGGAGGAGGTGGTGGTGGTGGAGGTGGACGACGACGACGACGCGGACGAAGCGGTTCAGGGCGACAAACTGGAGGAGGAAGAAGAGGAGGAGGCTGCCAGGTCAAAGCCTCAGCGACGAGGAAAGGCTGCTGCCTCTCCTGTGCTGACCACGTCGGGTCACAGGAATGCAGGGTGTGAAGTCGCCGCTTCATCATCGCCCCGCGTTCGTGGCTCGAAGCCCAAGAGCGGCGGGAGCGGCGGTTGGAAGGCAGCGGGGGCGCGGTGTTTTGGCTCCCGGAGCATTGCAGCTTGTGGCTTGCCCGAGGGCGCGCTCGCAGTCGGGCGTGGCGGCTTTGAGGTGCGGTGCCTCGACCGAGTGCACCCGCTGCTCTCATCCGAGCTGCTGCACAAGGCGCTCGCGCTCCTTGGTGATGGTCGCGAGAAGGAGGCAGCGAGCGTGCTGCGATTGGAGCCCGCGGACTCGCCATGCGTGCGTGCCTTCTGCCGCGAACTTTGTGCGCGGCTGCAAGTGCCGCCAACAGAGCGGCTTGGTGGAGGTTCGGTGCTCTCCGCCAGCGCGTGCGAGCGGCTGGAGAATGGCCTCCTCCGTCCGTCGGCCGGCTTGCCCGCCCGAGTGGTTGTAGTCCAGGCAGGTACAGGCGTGAGCCTTGAGCGCACTTCCGCCGGCCAGCCGCTGTGCCCATCAGACTTAGTCGATCGCGAGTTTGCCGACGGCGACGAGCTCAACGCGCTCCTGCCCGAACCACTTGTCACGTGCGCTCCTGCGCGTGCCTGCGCGCGTGCCCGCTGCCAATGATGCCCGAGCCGTGGGCCCTGAGCCCGGCAGGGCCCGAACTCCGTGGTTTTTCCTGCTCCACCCTCGCTGCTTGCCATCAGGTACGAGCTTGAGGCTGTTGCCGAGCCTCCTTTTGCATCATGGGACGCGATGCTGCAGCGCCTCCGAGCTACCAACCTGCTCCCCGCTCACGCTGGCCCGTCCAATGTCGGCGCGCGCAGAGCGGCGAGCGCTTACGTATGTATCATTGAGTGTGATGGGCCCAACGCGATGCCGACAGCCAGCCTCGCGGCGCTCACAGCCCTCAAGGTGGCGGCCATCAGCGACGCGCACGGCACTAGCCAAGGTCGTCGCGACGACGATGACACAGACGAGGCACGATGTGAGACGCGCTGGGCACTGCTCGAAGGGGTCTGTACGGGCGGGCGGGCGTCGGATAGATACGCCGACGCGGTGCTCCTCGGTGTGCCCTCATGGATCGTCGATGGCCCTGCCCCCGATACCGCCTTGGCCCAGTCTCTGGCCATGCCAGCGGCGGCGCCAAGGGAGGCGACCGGGGCAAGTCCCCCCGCGCGCGCCCTCGAAGATGAGCTCATCGCCCAGTGGCAGGACCGGCAATGGTGCCATGCCCACGCGGCGACAGTAGCCAACGCGTCCACGGCAAGCGGACCCCCGGAGGCAGACGCGAGGACCTGCGACAACGATCACGAAAGTGCAACCAGTGGTGGGGGACGTGTTGAGGTGGCTGCCGCCTCTTCCACACCGGGCGTGCTGTTACTGCCAGCCCTCGCCAGCGAGACCCGCGCCGTGAAGCAACCCGCATCGCTGCTGCAAAAGGCGATCCGACGACGAGCGGGCGCCCTGAGCTCGTCCTTGCCCGTGCTGGAGTCATGCATGGCGCTGCTGGCTCCTGCCGCGGCTGATGGCACGTCGAAGCCGGCACCGCGAGGTGGTACTGCCGCCATGCTCACCGCCGTTTGGGGCGGGGATGCTCGCGGATTCGCAGCCCTTCGAGGCGCCCGAGGACGGCTCTGCGCTCGGAATCGAGCAGCTGCTAGCCCTCACGCTTGTGGCACGTGCTGATCCGTCATGGGCGTTGCCAGCGCAACTGCGAAGCAAGGCGGTTGCGTCGGCGCTGCGCACGCAGGCGCGCGAGGCCAACCAATGGATCGGCTTCGTGCGAACAAAGCGCGACGAACAGCAAATCTTCGACCTCGAGCACGATGGCCAACTTGGCGCTCGCGTCCGCAACATGCTCCGCGCCTTGCACGCCTCGGCGCCATTCAGCTTCTGCTTCGGAGCGTGGGATCACTTCGAGGGCGATCGGGTGTCGGGCGCCGTGTGGGCGCATCTCAGCAGCGAGTATACGAGCTGGCTGCGTCCAGAGCGGCTGCGCTCGGAGCCTGTGCCAAACGAACGAGTGCTGCTTGATGCGTGGGTCGCGGGCCGCCCACCTGCACCAGTGGACGCACGAATGCAGAAGCTCGACGCTCAGACCCGGCTCGCCTCGTACGACCTGAACGTGAGTCCAAGTGCGCTGCTACTGCTGCAGGCGCTCTTGCCCTCCCCCCCCGACAGCCGGAAGCGCTCATCGCTACAGTCGCTCTCGCGCCACTTTAGGAAGCTCTCGTCCGAGGTCAATCCGCGCGACCAGCAGCGGCAGCTTCTCGCTCGCATCGAGATGCTTCGCACCTCAAATGCTGCGGCCATCGACAGTGCAGGGGGCAGCGGGCCCTCATCAATGGCGACTGTCAAGAGCACGGCGGAGGCCGAGGCCGAGGCCAAGGCGAGCAGGGCGTTCACGTCGGATGTTGACCTCTTCGAGGGGCTGAGTCCCAAGGAGCGCGAGCTGCTCGAGCGCGTGCGTGTAGTGCAAGCCTATCTGCAGGGGTGCCCAGCATCCCCTTCCGTCCCAGCAAGCGTCGCCGAGTCGTCCGCAATCGCAGGCTGTGCTTTCGCAGAAGATGGGAAGAATGGGAAAACGTTGGTGGTGGCTTACTCAGCGGCGCGCGTGCGTGAGAGTGCAGGCGGAGAGCTGAGCGAGCACGATGGTCGGCGCGGCTTCCTCCTTGCCTTTGGTGCTGTCTTCGAGTTGCAGGTGACGGGCGCCGCTGGTAAGGAGGAAATGGTGGGCGTGTTCTTTGGTGGCACCCCCGATGCTCCATTACTTGTCCAGCGCATCGGGCAGGCGCACGAGGAGGCCGCTGCAACGTCTGCAGGCACGAGCGGTGCGGTGGCAGTGCCGCAGCTGGGATACGTCACCAAGCGTGTGGCCGAGGACTTGAACGATTGGGAGCAAGAGAGGGCCAAGGCCGACGGAGTGCTCTACGATGCAGCGGTCAAGGCAGCAGCAGCCCACTGGAAAGGCGGCAAGCGGCGCGCGTTGGCAGTGCCGCCGCGCGGTTTGCAGTGGGAGCTCGGCGCTCCTCGAGGCAGCGAGGAGGCAGCAGAGGCGGAAGTGAGCCTCGCCGCAGACCTCGACGCCAAGACAGGCAAGTGGAGCTTCAGCATCGCCGGTAAACCGGTGCTGCCTCTCGATGCGCGCGCCGTGCTCTCGCCGTGCTCAGACCCATCCGAGGTGGTGCCGCTTGTCGAGGGCTCACAGCGACAGTTGCTCATCAGACGCGCGCTCTATTCGTTTCCACACGAGAGGACGGAGGGCAACGAGCCATGGGCCAAGGCGGACGGTGGCGAGCTTGTCGCAACGCAGCTCGGGCTCGTGAACGAGCTCCATCTGTTTGAGCGTCTGCACGCGATGGCCGTAGCCAGCCGCAGCGCAGGGGCACGCGAGGGCCTTGTGTACGAGTGGTCGGCCCTGGCTGCAAGTGGCGCAATCACATGCGGCACGTGGAGGGACGCACTGCTCGCGATCACCACCCGCGATGCCGACCACATCACTCTCGGCCCTGTGAGGGCCGATGGCTCCGGCACAGGCCGCGACATGACTGAAGGCGTGCTCTATCGCATCTTGCACGTGCTTGAGAGCCTCTATCCAGCCACGCTGCTCAAAGAGAGTGCGCTCAAGTGGCGCTTAATACCGCGCGGTGCCGCGTATCACCATCTGCTCCAGATGCTTGAGCAACTCGGCAGGGGATCAGTTCTCCAGTCGAGGTCGCCCGACAGTCGTACAGCAGCCGCTGGTGCAGGCAGTAGCAACCAGCTGGTGTCTCCAGCCACTGCTGGCAAGAGCTCTGGTGCAGTTGCAGTGGGGCTCGAGCAGCACAGCGGCGAAGTGACAGCCGAGGCCACTACGGCCAGCGGCTCGAAGCGAGCGAAACGCAAGGCCGGGGTGGCGGCACAGTCGGCAGCGGCAGAAGCAGCGGCTGCTGAGGCGAGTCCCAGTCGTGTGCGTGGCGCTGATGATGCAAACGAGGCTCCCCGAATCCGCACCGGCACTTCGGTGGGTGATGGATCAGCTGCCGCAAAGGAGGTGCTTGAGCTGCCGAAGATCGTTTCGAAGCTGTGGGATCACCAGAAACGATCGGTGGCCGCCATACTGGCTGGTCTAAGGGCCGGCAAGCTCGGATTCGCCGACGCCAGCACTGTGGGCGCCGGAAAAACGCTGACGGCGCTGGCAACTATAGTTGAGATCGCCTCCTTCCTCGAGACGAAGGACCAGCCACGGCATGGAGTTCTGGTGATGGTGCCGGAACCGAATCTGATCAAGGAGTGGCTGCTCGAATTGGCAAAGCATACGAGCGGCTTCCACGTGGTCGAGCAACGCGAAACTGGCGAGCTCTTCTCCAACACGTACGGCAAGAGCCACGCGCCCATCGACGCGAGCACGATCGTGCTCTCGTCGCTCGATCGTGTCGCGGCGCATCCTTTCATGCGCCAAACCTGCTGGGACTTTGTCGTCATCGACGAATGCCTGGCCGTCCAGAATGCGAATGCGAAGCGTTGCCCTTCTGCTTGGCGGCAGATTGAGGTCTCCACCTGTGGCGTTCTGATGCTCTCCGCGACATTTTTCAGAAGTAAGTTCTCATCCCTCTTCTACATGATACGCATGCTGCGCTCGCCACTGCCACGCACACTCGAGTTCTTGCCCGCGCTCATCCACGAGCACATTGTGTGCGAAGTACCCGAGACTGACCGGAGCTGGCATATGCACGGGGAGGCCGTGCCCCTCGAGGATGCTGACATGCAGCAGTACCGAGGCATCATCAATCGACACGAGCGCACGCGGCTCAACTACGGCGTCGCCAACGGTCTTGCACTCTTCGGCGAGCTGCGCAGCTTTCTGAGCGGCCCTGCCTGGGAGGCGCGGACCGGCTCGCACGCAGCCCACGCGACCACGTCGCCACTTGGCGAGGCGTTTGCCCAGCAGGCGCTCAAGCTCTTGCAGCCTTCCAAGGAGCGACCATGGCGTTGCCGGCCTCTCATCTTTGCGAACACTGAGGAGGAGAAGACGCATCTGGTGGCGGTGCTGCGGGCGCATGGCATCGAGGCCACAACGTGGAAGGAGGTACAGCAAGCCCGGCTGCGGGGTGGCCAGGCTCCGAAGGGCAACAGCAGCAGGCTGGTCATCGTCGCGAACAAGCAGACAGAGGGTGAGGGATCTAACATGCAAGCCGACGCAGATGCGATCATCTGCCGGCCGACGGCAGGCGACCGACTTGAGCAGATGAAGGGGCGGGTCGACCGGCCAGGCCAGACGACAAAGAGGCTCATCCTTGTCGTCATCTACGCGGCCAACACCGTCGAAGAAGCCGAATTCGCCAACATTCAGCTTGCAGGCAACTTTTTCAGGCAGTACATCGCGCCAATCGCCCGGCGCTACCGAGAATACAAAGATGCGGTGGATCTAGAGGCGATCCGAGCCGCAGGCGGTGACAAGAGGCTCAAGAAAGGTGCGGTGCAAGAAGCATGGCACAAATGTCTCGAGATTACTTCCGGGAACCTCGCTGCAGCTCCTGCTGACGGGGATGACAGCGTGGGGGGCGGGGGCGTCGATGGTGATGGCTACGTAAATGGCAAGGGCGGCGTGAGTAGCACCGGCAACGTCGATGACCACGACGATGCTACTGGCGATGACGGCGACTTGACCCTCGAGGAGCTTCTTGGCGAGGATGAGGATGGTGAGGAGCCCGCGCCCAGGCGCATGAGCAGCTCTCAGCGCTCGCGTGGCGCTCGCGTGCCCATGAAGTTGAAGATGGGCGCGGAGGCGGAGGTGGGTGACGAGGAGGAGCACATCGAGTTCGTCCCAGTCAACACGACGAAGCGAAATCGGGGCGACCCAATGGCGGTGCGTGCTGCAAAGCAGGCGGCGCGCGAGGGCAAGGCAAGTGCCACGGTTCGCGAGTGGCTGCTCGCACCGCGCGAGAAAACGGCCCGCTCCAAGCCGCGAAAGGCCTTTGCCGAGTTCTCAGACACGACACCCCCATTGGTGCTCGATGGCCCGACCATCGAAAAAGCCATCGCGCACCTGTCACAGTGCGATCCAAAGATCGAGAGCCTCATTGCGCGTGTGGGCAAGGAGGCGCTCTGCGACAACATCGGAGTGGTGCTGCCGCCCACGCGTGAGCGCTTCTTCGACAAGCTGCTCAAGGGGATCACCTTCTGCCAGATCTCGGTCAAGTCGGGCGAGACGATGCTGCGCAAGCTGGCCATCAAATGCGGCGTGCTGCTCGAGGCGAAGCCCGTCGCCGAGCGGCAGGCGAAGCTGCGAGCCATCCTCGGCGAATTGCGCAATAGCGGCGAATGCGGGCCGACCCAATTGGCCGACGAGGCCGAGCTGCTCAAGGTGCTCCTCGAGGGCGACTTCCGCCGCTTCGTCTTCACCCCCCTCATGGTGGATGTGGTCGGCTCCGCTTGCAACAGCATGGGCCTGCCGCACCTCGCTGGCTCGGGCAGTGGCAACTTTGTGAAGGTGAAGGCGGGCCAAAATGACGACCCAGCCAACTTCCGCGACGTGTGCCGGGCCCAAGAGGCCGACCCGAAGAATGCGAAGACAGCGTGCGGCTTCTCGGCTGGCACACCCGGCAAGGTGAACGGCAAAGCGCCATTCATCCTGCAGCTCGTCCGCAAGTTCAAGAATGGCGAGGTGCCCGACGTGGCAACGCTCTCAGATCGCGAGGCCGCCAAGATGCTGCGAGGTTTCCAGGGAGTTGGCGACTGGGTGGCGGGACGCGTCCTGATGGACTTCTTGCAGCGGGCCGATATCATGCTCTACGGCGACCTGACCATTCGAAACTACCTCAACGACCTATACAACATCGACCACGTGTCGACTTCAGAGACGATGATTGAATCGGCGGCCGACTTCCCAGACACACCGCAAGTGCGCAACCTAATCGATGGCGTGGCTGAACGGCATGGATGGGCGCCATACCGCTCGATCATCTGCATCCTCATGTACTTTCTCCAGGAGGACAACCTCGTGCTTCTGTGAGGGCGTCCGACCAGGACAGTATGTTGACAGTTCAGTGTTTGCCCACGCGTCGTCGTTGCGTTACGTTCCGTTACGTCGTGAGAGTTGTGAGACAGAGGCAAGACTCGTGTGGATTCGGCCGAAACATGCGCGGGCTAACGGCCCTATCGACGACTCTTGAACTCAAGAATGTCAATCCGATCCACGCCGCACGCGAAATCGCGAATACGAATCCGTTTTCTTACCGTTTTCAATTTCATGTCGCGATATCTTTATCGACGTCAAACTCCTAACATGAATCGTTTACCAAAGCGGACGGTGCGAAAGCGGAAAGGTCTCCGCGGGTGACGGTCTACGGATCGGGACGGAGACACAAACTTTGCATACGCGAGTGCAAAACAAGTCAAAAAGGACGAGACCCGCTCGGAGCTCATCCGATCTAGACTTCATCCGCTTTTCTGCCATGAAGTCGCTTCCCTTATTCTTGGCCAACGGGGAAAGTGATGATCATGTTGGCTTAATGCGGGGTTATTGCGAAATCGTCCATATGTTCCTCTGACCACGACGCACGACCGTGGCTCCCAAGACCCAACGAAATGTTCCTTCTCCTCCTTGCTCGTGCTCCCATCTATAAACCATCTATACACCTCCCTTCCGGACTCCCCCCGCCGGGTCCCCGAAACCTAGTCACCCGAATTGATCCCGAAACCGGCTGTCGGTGGCACACTTGATCCCGCGCTCGAACATTTTCAAGGCGAAATTAGGTGTTTGGGCTGGCAACCATGTGAACTTGAGGAAGTTTTGAGTGAGTTTATGAGTGAGTTTGCCAGCACATCATAGAATTCCTTCCAAAAGGCGGGCTCTACACACACTGAATCAGTGACACTGTGGGGTCACCGTTAGTCACCGTGTGGCGAACACGAGCATTATGGGATTTCCACGTTCAATACTAGAACTGAAAGTTTTGAGCTAGAACTCAATGGGACACCTTGGGACACCTTAGGCTCGAGTTTCGTCCGTCTGCCCCTGCGTTTTTGGAGTTCAAGGATTCGCCAAAATTGGCGACCATTGCGGACTTCTGCAAGTTGACTGCGACGATCGATATGGACGTCTTCACCAGTACAGGTGAATCGAAGTACCACATGCGGGTCGCACCACAGAAGCACAGGAAGCACCACAGGAAGAAGGATCGAAGCGGCAGCGGCGAGCGTAGCATGCGTGCGGAAGAGCTGCGCAGCACAGGAGTATCATCTTCTCGCTCGTTGAGTACCTTGTCAAGGCCTGGGCACGCCTACGCAGCAGAGGCCGCCTCCTCAAATGCCAGCTCCATCGCTCCGCCAGATAGCTTTGATGCCGCACTGCGCGCTGAGCTCGCCGAGGCGAAGGCGCTCGCCCTGAGCTCCGAGGCGGTGCGGCATGGCGCTGACATGCTTGCTTTGCGCTCGGAGGTCGCACGAGCTGATGCGCTCATCGTGTGCTGCGAGGACGCCTTGCTACGTCAGCACGATTTCCTCACGGCGACGCGCGCGCAGCTGGTGGAGGCCGATCATTTCATTGGCGAGCTGCGTGAGGAAAAGTTGCGTGCGGAGCAGGCTGGGGCGGAGCTCAAGCTGGTGCTGAAGCAGCAGCTTGCCAAGCAGGATGCCATTGAAGCCCAGCTCGACAGGACGTTGGCCCAGATGGGCGAGCAGGGTGAACTTTTCCGGCAGAGTGCCGCAACGATTGCGGCCCATCGTGATGCCGAGGCCAGGGCGTTTGGTGAGCGGCGGCGCATATGGGAGAAGACAATTGACGAGTGGCTCAGGGCCGGGTTCAGCAAGCGGATCGACCCGCTGCTGATGAACACCAACCTGCCTGTGTACACGCGGCTGGGCGAGCTGCTTGTGGAAGAGCAGGCGCAGCGCGAGCACCAGATGGAGTACCTCAAGATCTCCCAAGTGCACGAGGTCGAGACGCTGCGCGCGCATTTCAAGCAGCGGCTTGCCGAGGCAGATGCGCAATACGCCGAGCTGCGCCAGCAAACGCACGACTTTGACGAGGCGCTCGGCGTGGCGCTCACGAACTACCTCAAGGGTGAGCTTGCGGCCAAGACGTCCAAGGTGATGGCGCTCGAGCGCGAGGTGCGGCTGCTGCAGAGCGAGCTGCGCGACACGCGAGAACGTCACGACCATCGTGAGGCCGAGCGACAGAGGCACATGGAGTCGGCGCTCGCGCCACTCCTAGAAGACGTGCGTCGCCTCGAGCACGGCGTGAGCACGATGGCCGACGAGCGCAAACAACTCGCGGGTTCGGACCCACGCGTGCTGATCGATCGAAAGCAGAAGCTGCTTGACGAGGCGCAGGCGGAGGCGGCCAAGGAGAGGAGCGAGCGCGAGCGGGTTGAGGCTCTACTGCGCGCGGAGCGCACTGCGCACAGCTCGGCCAAAGCGGCGCTCGAGAAGATGCGTCTCGAGACTGCAGCCAAGTCGATGGAGTTTGGCGAGAAGGAGTATTACCAGGTTGCACTGAGCCGCCTTGAGGAGCAGCAGCAAGTCAAAGAGGCCGAGATCAAGGAGCTCGTGAGCATGCACAGCGCAAAGCTTGCTGCGTGCGAGGCTGAGATGGCGGAGGCGCGCGACGAGCTCGCCGAGCTGCGCCGGCAGCGAAAGATGATGGCCCTCTCGCTCGCGGAATACGCCACACTCGAGGCGCAGTGGGTCGAGACAAAGGAAGCCGCGAGCATTGAGATGAGCCGGCTCCGACACGAGAGCAAGGCCCTCAAGCACAAGGCGGCCAAGGTGCCCGGGCTCGAAGCCAAGCTTGCGGACAGCACGTACGACGAGGTGGTCAAGCTGCGAACCGAGAACAGCCAGCTGCGCGCGCGTATGACCCTCTTGGAGAAGGAAAGGGATCAGTCCCTCGCCCATGTGGCCAAGCTGCAGGAGACGATCGGCGAACTCGAGCAATCCAAGCAGGCCCAGATTTGGCTCTCGAGCGAGACGCAAGCCGCGCATTTGGAAAAGTTGATGAAGCAGGTGCAGCGGCTCAAGGACGGCCTTGGCCATCGCATCGTGCTCCAGTGGGCACGTTCCACGGTCTTTCATTGCTGGAAGGCGTGGCACCTTTATGTGGTGCGACGGCAAGATCGCCGCCAGCTGGGCTATAGCCAGCTGAGCAGCCGCGACGATGAGAAGCCTGGGGCGTTGCGCGCATCGGGGCAGGCCGCGCCCGGCCTGCCAAGCGCTCTAGCCCCTCTAGCCGATATCGCCACCGTGCAAGCTCGCCAGCTGGGCAACACGATGACCAAGCTGGCGAATTTCTTCTGACGCGAGAGGCGAGTCAGAGTCACAGTGAGAGTCACAGGAACGGCCCATAAATTGCACGCTTCGACTCGCCTGCGGTATTTTGTCTTTGCAGTCTCACCTATGTTCGTAACTAACGCATAACAGGTCGGGGCCGTCGGGCGAGGCCATCGGGCCGGCTATACATACGATAACGATAGGAGGTACTCGCACGTAGCTTAGATGTTACGGAAGCGGGCGGCCGGAAAACACAAAATAGAACTCCGCGGCCCTGGCCGAGCGCGCCGGCGAGCAGGGGCGGGTTGACCTTCCTTTTTGACCGATGCAACCGCGGCCCCGGTCGCCGGTGCGGCGGTGTCGGGTGTGACTCGCGAACGCCTCGACTCGAACGGCCAATCCACGTAAGGGTGCGTATGGACCACTGTTTTCTTGCCTTTTGTCCCCGCAAAAGTTCGATTCAATTCCCACTTTCGTCATCCGTAACCCGTTCGCGTCTCGATGGCCTTTCGGATAGGTCCCGGCGCAAAGGCTCGCGTGGTGCATCGCTGGACGACGTGCCGCTGGCATCTGGCCAGGCGCGCCAGCAGCAAACCAGCTCAGCGGCGTGCGAGGAGTCCAAGCTTTTAGTTTCGTGCAGAATGAGCCACTCGAGTGCACGCTGCCAGCGCAAGAACGCTTTCGCACCACGTCAACTAGGTGCGAGGCCCGCCTGCTTCCCAGCCTGCGCGCGCGCCTCGCAATCAAGCGGTGGACTCGGCATCCTCGCACTACCGTTCATCCATTCCCGCCATCGTTCGGATACGTGCACGATCGCGTTGCCTTCATCTCTCTGCACCACTCACACACGCCGGATTGCTCCCGTGCACAGATTTATCACCTGCAAAGGTCAATGCGATGGAGGACGAGCCGCTCTGGGCGAACATCGACGCCATCGTCGAGGCGCACGCGTCGGGCACGGGCGCGGAGCCGCCACACAGCTACGCATTCACGCGCTGGATCACAAAGAAGGTGCTGCGCCGTACGCATGACCATGTGCTCAAGCTGATCAACAACGGCACCGTCGCGCGCGGCACGCTGCAGGCGACCATGGCGCGCGTCATCCTCGGCATATTGGGTGTGCGCCCGCCCACAGAGCCCTGGGCCGATGCCGATGCATGCGCGTGACTCCCGCAGCTCCCGTGCGCACACACAACGTGTGTGCGCACGGGTGCCGCTTTTTCGTGCCCTTGTTCCCCCTCGCAGGTGCCCTCATCGCTATGAAGCCTGCCGTTCGACTACCGCGTCGCCGCTTTCGAGCAATTCACCAACGGCACGCGCGAGCCCTCCCGCGCGAGCCCTCCCGCGCGAGCCCTCCCCCGCGCGTCGCCACGCCGCTCGAGCTGCAGAAGGTCCGCTCGCTCGCGTGCGTGGCAGCGTGCGCGCGTGGCCGCATGCTGCACACATACCCTGCTGCTGCTGCTGCCGCGAGGCTGC
>JWZX01002186.1:0-14528 GCA_001275005.1 Chrysochromulina tobinii | reverse complement strand
GGCGATGGTGGAGGTGGCCAAGGCAGTGGAGACGGCGGGGGAGGCGAGGGTGGCGGGCTTGGTGGAGGCGGCAACGGTGGTGGTGACGGTGGGGGTGGAGATGGCGGCGGTGACGGTGGCGGAGGCGATGGTGGCGGTAATGGATAGCTGAACTGTGAGGTGTCGTACACGGTCTCGGCGGTGGTTATGTTGAGTGCTCGGACAGCAACGCTCGTCGGTTCGCTGTAGGCTGCTGTGAGCTTGATAGCTAGAAGCTCCGCGAAGTGGTCCGCCAACGTGTTGTTCGTCTGCTGGTCGTCCCGACGCAGGTCTTCGAATAGGTTGAGCACGTTTCGGAGCGCATCGTCATTGCTCGAGATCGAGATTTCAATCTCGAGAGCAGTGGCGTCGCTCGGAGCCTGCAGTCGTCGCCTGCCCGACGTAGGTGCGCCAGGGCAGTTGGTGCTTCGGCAGTTACTCACGTAGTACGAAGCAAAGCCGCGTACTGTCCTTACGTTGATCAACTGCACACTGGCCGGCGGCACCATCGCGTTGGCTGCGATGACACTGGCCACGGCGTCGGAAGCGGTCGTGTCGAATCCGCGCGTGAGCCCCTCGAGCTGCATCGTGGCGCGGACACCAATCACATGGAGCACGCAGTCGACCACGGGCTTGAACGAACCATGCAGGATCCCCTGAGGGACACCGCCAATGTACGTCATCTGGTTGCCATTCGGGCCTCTGCCCGTCCGGTAGGATCGGCAGCCTTCGACAGACGAGAAGGAGCACCCATCGATCTTGAAATGCTCCACAATGGCCCAGGTGCTCGCCTTCTTGCAGTCGCGGTGGTACGCCGAGAGCAAGTCGACATCGCGCTCAATGTACAGCGCGAACGCGGGGGGCGCTTCGGCCTCCGCGAGAATGGAGAAGGGCTCGGAGTAGTTGACACTCCGACTATCGAGCGACGAGATGCGGATGAAGAAATTGTGCCCGCCAACGGCACTCGCATTGAGCGCGAACGAGTACGTTCCCAAATTAGGTTCCGACGCGCTCACAACCTGCACGAGCCCGCTGGCATTGCAGTCGTGGCCCTGATAGAGCTCAATGCGCACACGGCGAGACGCATTAACACGGCGAGGGTCGGCGTGCCACGTGATCGCGTACCGCTGGCCAGCGACCAACTTGTCGTTCAGGCGCGGCGAGCTGACGGCGGGCGGTCCGCTGAAGCGCTGCACGTACGTGCCGTTGCTAAAAAAGAGATCGGCGAGTGGCGCCGCGCTGCTCAGCTTGTCCGCCCGCACGCAGCGTGTGGCGACTTTGCCAGTCGCCGCCTCGTGCGTGGCAATGCGCTTCGCCACGGATCGGAACTTGGGCGCTTGCTCGACCGGCTGGTCCGTGAATTCCTGCATGCCCCACGAGCCGTAACGGCTGTAGGTGCTGAACGGCCCCGCAAAGTAGCAAAATGGCCTCTCGGGGCTGCCGAGCACACCCGATCCTGAGCTCTGAAGCGCGTCGAAGAAGGTGTCGAGCACTGCCCCCATCCCATCGTGGCGGTTGGCGGCGATGAGCCGCTCGGTGACGCCACCCGTCGGCTGGGCCCCCCCAATCACACCATCCTCGACGAGGCCGGGTCCACCCTCGTACACGATGGTGCCCACGCCCAACGAGCTGGCGATGTCGGCAATGCTCTTGATGCGCTGAGCAATGGACGGCGCCTGGCTGGCGACTTGCGCGTGGATGGCTGTCGGGCTGTACTGCACCCATGCCGAGGTGATGCTCGTCGGCGCCAGATACGCCGTTACGCCGTACAGGTCGACGGTCGCATTGGCATTCAGGTAGGTGAGCTGCTCGATGTGGTAGGCGGTGGACGCATAGAATGTGTGCGTGCCCAGCACGTACTTGAGCCTCGCCTGGCGCGCCGCGCCGCCAAAGACTTCTGTCCAAATCGAAAAGATCTCGAGCGACCGTTTCGCGTGGTAGCGCAAGCATGCGCAGAAGTCGGGCGTGGCCCATCCATGACAATCGTTGGCGTGCGCGTTCCCGAGCGCGTTGTGCAGCCCGAGCTCGAGTCCCCTGCGCCGCGCGTACGCACCCTGGGGGAACATCGGGTTCCACACCTCGTTCGAATGCTCCACATAAATGTCGACGTCGGAGCGCAACGTATCACGAACGAGGATGGCCATCCGGCGCACGAAGTCATCCGACGCCAAGTGATGCACGCATAGCCACGGCGCAGCTCCGACCTGGTTCGCGAGCGCGATCATGTACTCGAGCGCCACCCCGTCAGTCTGCATCCGATGCGCCGGCGTGATGCGCCCCGCCCACTCGAGGGTCGTCGTCGTCGCCTGAAACCGAAAGTCTGATCCGATCTCTCTCACCTGCGAGATGGACTGCAGATTGGCCGAGGTGAGCATGCCCTCAAGGGCAGCGTGCCGACGCTGCAAGCTCGTCTGCTGGTCGTAGTGATTGCAATTCTCGATCACGCGCCATGCGCCCTCCACAAGCGCCTCAACCACCCAACGCACCGGATCGGCCTGAGGCGAGTTCCTTTCCGACGTGCGCCAGGCGTACGCATCCAATGTCGTTGGAGAGGACAGCGTGAACAAAATCGACGCATTGCCGTTGACAAGGCCGGCGCAGTCGCCAGTCCATTCCGAGCCGTCGATGATCGCAGGCATCGGGAGGCCGTCTGCCAGATCCACCGCGGATGCGATCGGCACCGGCCTGCCGTCGTTGAAGAGATAAAAGTCGCCCATCAAAGCGCACGTGGCGGTCGCCGCGTTGCGCAGCTTGGTGGCCTTGAAGCGGACTGCGCTGATGCCACTCAGCTTGACCTTGGCCGAGGGCGGGACCGAGTTGGTGTGTTGCCAGTCCATAAAGCGCAGCGTCGAGTAGCGCGTGAGCTGGCGCACAAAGTGTGGGTGGAAAGGCAGCAACTCGTGCGTTGCTAGGAAGCCGGGAGCAATCACCTTAATGTTGCGCAGCGGATTCTGAGGATTGGTCTGCCGGATTGTGAGTGCGATGCCGTTGTCCGTGCAATAGGGCACCCAACCAGCCCGATCGAACCAGCAGGTCGCGTCGCACGTGGGTGTGAAGTCAAAGTCGATGCGCCCAGCTTGGAATGCAACGGCCTTTGCGTCCATCCCGAGATCAATCTCGCCCTCGCCCTCGTACAAGAGCACGTAACGCCCATCGATCGCGTGCTTGCACACGTCCCGGGCGATGAGGGTGATCAGTGCCTGTGCCTGACGTACTTCTCTCGGGTAGCCGAGGGCCGTCTGGTTGATGCCCACTCCGTTGCCCCACTGGTACTGGCGGTTCTCGAAGATCAGCGAGTTGGAGCCACCCTGGTAGGAAAACTGGCCAGCGAAACGATCGGCGTCGTTGATGGTCACCCACTCACGTGACTCCTTCATCAGGTCGACAAAGACCCAGTTGGTGCCCCCGATGCCTGCAAGGTTGATCCCAAACGTGGAGCGCTCATTCGGTCGCTCCACCGGCTCATCACACGCTGCTCCAGCAAACCCGGACCAGCAGCGGCACGCCCCATCCACACAGACGCCATTGGCACACCGAGCACAGCCGTTTTGGCCCGGCCCGACGCAGCCGATCCCGGGGGTGTCGACGGTGTCGCAATCCCATTCACAGCCCAGCGAGCCGTCGCGGCGTGGGCGGTAGCCCGCGTCGCAGATGCAGGAGCCATCCGCCCTGCATTGACCGTGGCCACTGCAGCCGCAGTCGTACTCACACTTCTCACCGGTATAGCCTCGCAGGCACGAGCACACATTGGCATCGAGGCAGTGTCCATGCTGGTTGCAGTCGTCCTCGCATCGAAACCGCGAGCAAGTGGCGCCAAAGTGTTGTGGATGGCATGTGGCGCACGACCAATACTCAAACTCACCAAAGGTGGCCGTGGCCGCGCACACGCCCTGGTCGAACGTGCACCTGTACCCACAATTGCTGCTCACGACCGGCGTGAAGACTCTGCATTGCGTGCCAGAGTAGGCAAAATAGCACGAGCATTCAGTGGAGTCTCGCTGACCCCAACGCAGAGCGGGGGCAAGGCAGTGCCCTGAGCCGCTGCACGCGTCGGAAGAGGCGCATGCCACGTCGAGGTTTGCGTCCACGTCGCACGTGGCGTGCTCGTCCATGAAAGCGAACAGGCCTTCCTCCTTCGGTACAGTGGCCGGATCTTGGTCCGTCGCCTCGCGCAGCCCAAAAGGCTGCGTGCCCACGCTCGTGAAGTGCATCATCATCGTCGCGCCGAGCGCCTTGAGCCCCGCGTAATACTGCCGAATGAGCGTGCCCATCCGTGGATGGCGGTTGGCGGCAATTGAAAGGTCTTGGGCGGTCCTGTTCCCCTCGCCGGAGGGCCCCCCTTCGTACAGTACGAGCTGGTAGCCGTAGCGATGGATGAGCTGGGCATGCTCTGCCACATTGTCGAGTGTCGCATTCACCGCGAGGGCATATGAGTCGAGGAGCCCAGAGAGATCGGCGATGGCAGGGTCATACCCGTCAAAGTAAGGCGCGAGAGCAATGGCATCGATTTGGGTGCTGTTGGCCAAGCACGCGAGGACCTGCGACGTCGAGTCGACGTTCGATGCCTGAGCTTCGACGGCAAAGCGTACGCCGCTTCGGGACCCACCGCTGCGGAGCACGGGGCGCATGACCTGGGCAAGCTCAATCGTGCGCTTCGAGTACCAGCACACACGCCCCAGCCCAGTCAACTCTCCCATCAGGAGCGCATGCTGTCCGCCGACAAACCCATTGTGCCACATCTCATTCGAGAGGGAGATGGTCAGACCCAAATCCGGGCGGAGCGTCGCGTTGAGCAACCGAGCCAGCTGAAGCGCAAAGCCGTTGCTCGCATTGTGTGGCAGCGTGATCCACGGCGAGGCGCCAAGCATGTTGCTCAGTCGGATCATGGACTCGTACGGCACGCCCGCGCCCACTGCGTACGAGTGCCACGCATTCGAGCCTCCCTCCTTCGCACGGTCGGCCCACTCGCCGGTGGGCGAGCCTCCACCTACCTCGTTGGCCTTGGCCCATTCCATGAAACGTAGGTGGCGGAATCGCCGTAAGGTGTGCAGGAAAGCAGGATGGAACTCAGGCTCGGCGTTCTGCAGCGCGCCCGAAGCAGCATATCCCGGCGTCATCATCCGAATGTGACGGATCGGGTCGTCCTCGTTCGTGCGCGTGATGCATAAGTAGACGCCGTTGTTGAAGGAGTCTGTGAGTGTCACGTCGACCTCGATCAGACCGGGACGGACACGACGCACGTAATCGGTGTCCAGGCCGAAGTCCAGGGTGCCGTCGCCCTCGTACAGGACCGTGTAGACCCCACTCAGGTAGTGCGTGCTCAGGTCTCTCAGCATCATGGCGCATGCTTTTTGGAAGGGCGCCAGCCGTGCAGGGTAGCCGCCGTTTGACGGGTCGATCTCGAGGGGAGGCTCAAGGTCCGAACGGCAGCTGTACTCGTTCACGAGCATGTGGCACCAGCTCCGCGCCGACTTGAACACGTCGACGTACGCCCACGATCGGCTCCAGTCATGAATACCAGCAACATTGGCGCCGATGGCAGCTTCCGAGTCGGTGCAGGCATTTGGCTGACCGACGCGGGTAATGGTCTCGCACGCGGGGCCACTCACGCCAAGGAAGCACATGCACGCCCCGCGCACGCAGCTGCCCCACACGCACCCGGGGACGCACGCTGGAGGATGCACAACGACGCCTCGGGCAAGAGCCTCAGCTGCGGTCGACGGCAACGACGAGCGTAGGCCCGCATTGTACCCAAGGATCGCTTGGAGCTTCGAGGAATTCAGATCGTCCGGACCAAGCATGGGAGCCCCATGCCCACACTGCTTGCCGCCTAGCTCGCACAGCACGGGAGGACGGTACAGGGGCTGCGCGACAAAGATCGTGCCGCCGATCCGCCGCCAGCGGTCGAGGAAGTCGAGGAGGATTTCGCGCATGCGCGGGTGAGCGTTGGCCTCGAGGAGCTTGCGTTCGAGTGCCTGCTCCAGAGCCGCGTCGCCCTCAAACTTGGACCGATTGCTCGAGAGCACATCCAGTGTGAATGACGCAGGCGCCCTTTCGGCAACGATCTTGGCTGGGCCGCGGTAGAAGAACTGGCAGCTGCCCGCGCACTGTGTGCCCGCGAGGGCATCGTTCGTCAGATGCGGACGGCTTCCGGGGTTCCCCACACCCTTCCAGTAAAAGTCTCGCCGCTGGAGCACACCCTCCATGTCCACGATCACTGGTGCTGTGTTATACTGGTCCCGCGCCCCCGCACTCGCGTTCCAAAAGTAGCACGTTCCGGGCACCGCGCAGCGGCCAAGCCGTGAGAAGCACCGCCCTCCGCCATTCGGGCCAGCGAGCGCGCCCGGGCAGTCGCTGTGGTCGGATACGCCGCAGCTCCACTCGTGCGAGAGCTGGTGAGCAAAGCCGCCGCATTCGACGCTGGCATCGCAGATCGTGGCACAGCTCGAGACATTTGGTCCCACGTGCTTCCAGTACGTTGGCGAGCCAGTCTCACTCAGTGCCACACGGGCGCGCCTGCTGCTGTCAAGCCCTTCGTAGGCCTGCAGCTGCCGCCACTGCTCCGCCTTGACGTAGCCGTTGCCTAGCGTCGAGCTGGCGGAAAGCTCAGCAAACTCGACTGGCCCATACTTGTTGCCCATCGCGAACCAGAGGCACTGGCTGCACCGTAGGCTGCCACTCAGCGTCGCGCGCGCTCCGTAGTCGGCGGCGCCGAGATCTGGCCCACCGACATCGGAGATGAGGCGGATGCCCCTCTGGTTGAGCTGCTGCGTGAGGCCATTCAGCACCGACTCTGCATGCAGCGCCGACTCTTGTATCTTGTCGAGCTGCGCGAGAGGAGGGTTCGGGTTCGGTTCGGGTTAGGGTTGGGGGTAGGGGGGCACCGAGTGCGCAGAGAGGGGCGGCGGATGGTCAGCCGGAGATGAAGCGAGAGCAAGGCTCGCGCGCAGGAACAGGAACAGTCCTCTCCGGGGAAGCGCACCAGAGCATCCACAGTCCAGTTCGCATAGAATTCCGCAGCTCGTTCTCGATCGTCGAAGTTGATGCATTGGTTGTACCGGTTCTGGCAGTTCCCGTTGCAACAAGTGCTTCTGCCGAAGACAGCGCGGACCGCGACCGCGTCGACATTTCCCAGGTCGGTGCCGAAGCGCTCGAGAGTGCCCCCTAGCCACGCGCCGGCCGCGGACACGCGAACGAGGCGCGTGCCGAGGGCCGCAGGGCGCCTCGCATTCGCGCCAAAGGCGAGAGTCCAAGCGCGGAAGATTTCGAGAGACTCGATCGCGTGGGTCTGGGGCGCCTCGTTCCGGTTGGCCGCGTCGGTGCGATACTCGACGAACGCCGTCAGGTGGGGGCGCAGGTGGCTGTCCACGTAGGAGGCATACGTCATCAAGTCCGCCTCATCCGCAGCGCCGGGCCGGTTGGGCGACGTGGTCATCAGCGAGGGGTCCATCGCATTCGAGCGCGGCATGCAAAACCACGCGGACGCGTTGAGCGTGTTGGCGAGCGCCACCATGTACTCGAGCGCGACGCCGCGCGGCCCCGCCTGGGTCAGCGAGGCCGGGGTGCTCCGGCCGCGCCAAGCGGGGCGAAAGTTGTTCTCGTTATAGTCGTTGCTGTCGATGAGCGCCCAGCCGCAGAAGCGCAGCAGCCGCGTGCCGTTGAGAGCGTTGAGGAGGTCGGGGTGAAAGGGCTGGTCGGCCAGGGCGGCGTCGGTCGCGTCGACGTTGATGCTCGTGATCGCCGAGACGGTGCTCCCGCTCCCGCTACCCGCCGAGCGCAACTCATCCTCCACACGAAGGATGCGCACGTTCTCGAGCGGGGCGCTCGGGTCGGTGGTCATGATGCGGATCGAGACGCCGGTGGCGGGCGCGGAGACGTTGAAGAGGTAGCGACCACGCATCGCTACCGGATCGTACGAGAGCGGCGCCGCGAGCCGTGCGTCGCCGCCGAACGAGAGCGTCCCGTTCCCGTCGAAGTGGACGGCATATTGGCCGGCGGCGACCGAGGCGCCGCCCCAACCGATGTATGCTACTGCGGTCTGAACCTCGAACGAGTCGTGCCACAGCCACCAGCGGGGCAGGGAGACAGGGTAGCCGTTTGCGTGCGACATGTTCGTGGGTCTCAGGCTGTGCTGCTTCCAGGTCTCCATCTGCACGCCCGCATCATGTCGGGCGCGCTCCACTTGCCAGTATGTTGCGTGCTTGAACAAATCTCGGAAGACACGCGTCGAGGTGATCTTCCACTCGGTGACGCCCCAGCCATCCGTGGCCATCGGAGGGAGGTTGATCTGCGATCAAGGGCGACACAAAGCTCAGCATGGGGGAATCACCCAACCAAGTGGTTCTTTTTGCGTGCCGGCTCACCCCAACATCCAGCTGCTCTGGGGGGTCAAATCTTGTGAGATTGAGCGTGATATTCTGCGCTGACGTCCGATCCAACATGAGAAGCACCAAAGTGGTGAGCAGCAGCATCTTTGTCGACGCGGCAACTGTTGCAGACTTTTGTTGACCTCCGATGACCTCCGTTGGAGGCGGACTTTGTGACGAACTCCAAATGATTTTGAACATGATGTTGAACATGAACGATCTTCATAATTCAGATTCCTGACTCTTTTTTCGAGAAAACACGCGGGGCCAGACGTTAACGTGTGTAGGCCCTTTACTAACGACCCGCATTTTACCCGCATTCGCTCATTTGTCAGAAAGCGACGCGCTTGTGGTTTCACCCTGGCATGCAACACGTCGGTTATCGATCGCACGATCGTCGTCATTTGTAAATTTATAATCTGGTGAATAACTTACGCATAGGCCATAGCCGTACCTACCAAGAGCCGACGACCACCAGACGATTTTCAATTTATGTGAGACAATTGATGTGAGAGTGCGCACAGAGTTGCGTGACGGCTGCGCGCAGCGAGCAGCGCAAGCGGTTCGGCGAGCGCCCCCTGAGACTGTGAGACCGTGGTGCACATTCATGAACACACGTACGGGAAGCATGTGTCCATGGTCCATGAATGCGCTCCTGCCGTGTCCGATACTCGCTGGGCACGCGACGGAGGGATCGCCGCAGTGTGCTCGCGACGCCGCGGCGAAGGAGCAGGCGTCCTAGGTTGAGGGTTGGATCGCAGGTACGCGACCAGCGCTTCGTCACATTTGTCGAACCGCTCTCACCAGCCGAATACGACCTCGCACGTCCGCGTCCACCAGCCGGCGCGTCCGTGATCGCGCATGGGAGCCCCGGGCACCTTCGCCCCGGGCACGGCACGTGGCAGCTGCACCTTCAGCGGCATACCGGTGCCCGGCACGACACTCGACGGCAGGGTGAGGGCGTCATCAGAGGGCACGACGCCCTCGATGACGCCGAGCATCACGCCTCGAAGCACCGTGCCGTTCTTGGCGATCGCCCGCTGCTGCTGCCACCGCTCGCGGAATTGAACGTGCATCCACGGCCCGGCACCCAGACGGTGCTGCACGATCTCCCCGCCCGAGGGACGCATCTCGTCGAGCACGGCGGGCAGCAACGCATTCGTGTGGTAGCCGAAGACGGTGATCCAAAACGACGTGCCGTCGCCGGCCGGGTACGGCGTCGCGGCCGGGTACGGCGTCGCGGCCGGGTACGGCGTCGAGGCCGGGTACGGCGTCGCGGCCGGGTACGGCGTCGCGGCCGGGTACGGCGTGTTGCCAGCGGCAGCGGCACCGAACATGCCCCGTGTGCGACTTTGACCGGGGGAGGCGGCTGCGGCTGCGGGCACGCGCGGCGTGTAGGGCGGCTCCCCGCCTCCGCGCCCACCTCCACCATCACCTCCACCATCACCTCCGTGGCGACCCTGGACATCATTCGCGGCGGCGTCGAGCATGCTGAAGAGCGGCGGGCGCTCCACCACGCTGCTGCCGCCGCGAGGCGTGCTCATGGGTGCGAATGGCGTGGCAGCCGCCGCTGGGGCCTGCCGCGGGAAGGACGAGGGCGAGGCCCACCGAACATGCTGCTGCCCGGCCCCTTTTCGGGTGCTCGAGGGCGGAGCCCCGTAGCTGCTGACAAACGGCGAAGCCGCGAACGCGAACGGGATCGAGGTCCCAGGCGAGGAGGCCAGCATCGGAGAGCGCCCAGCATTGGCCCCGCCCCCGCTCGGGAAGAGAAGCTGGTTGTCCTCGTGCCGCGCGCGCGGCGAATTCACCGACGGCGTGCTGGGAACCCGCCGCCGCACATCGCCGCCGCCGCCGAACATCGCGATCGCGTGGAGGTGCGACTGAAAAAAGCGCCTCAAACAATTGTGCATCGATCGTTCATGTGAAGTCAGTAGTCAGTTTCGTCGCGGTCCCCCCGTAATCACATTAAATCAGTGCCGCGGCAAATGCCCCCCTCCGCCACTGCGACCGGCCTCCTCGGACAGAAGGACCCACATCTGCTCCTCGCTCGCAACCACCCCCCAGGTTCCCACAGTGTGCTCCTCCTCGACTCGATCGAGGAGAAATCACTCACCTTTTTGCGACGTGCCACCACCTTGCTGGCGCTGCTTCAAGTAGCCCGCGGCCTGGAAGCCTAGTACCCCGAGCACAGTTCCGAGCAGCATGTTCTGCTTGACGCAGATGAGGAGCACCAGCCAGCTCGCGGCGACGGAACCCAAGGCGAGACGGACGGCCTCGAACGTGAGTCCCTTACCCTCCGCGCTCTCGTTGAGAGCTGCCCCGAGCGGCACGACGAGGTTGTCGTGCAAGAAGGCGGCGCCGATGAAGACGCAGATGGCGCCGATGACGAGTGTGGGCACGTAGCCGACGCACGCGCACAGGGGGTAGGCAATCAAGAAGAGCGCGCCCACCGCCGCTGCCACGTACGTCGAGAGTTTCGTCATCCCACCCACTCTGCGATACATCACCGCATCCGAGAGGGCAACGTATGAGCCATCAGGGCCGCCAATGGCCATCAATGCCAATGAATGGCAATCATCAGACGGCCCATGCACTCCGAATCTCCGTTCCATATACCTGAGATGGATTGCCGTATTCGAAAGGGCGATGTAGGACGAGTAGCCGCCGCCGACGGCCGCCGCGGCTGCACCCGCCGCATGCGTGCGCAGCTCGCGACGGAGATCCAGCTTGCGCTTGAAGAGAGGGCCCGCAAGGATGTAGTTGAGCACCGTGTTGATCACCGGGCCGAAGAGCGCCGCGCTGAGCAACGCGCTGAAACCGGCGGGGGAGAAGATGAGGTCCCAGCGGACGAGCTCGGGAGAGAAGGCGAGGTAGAGCTGCGTGACGGGCCCCCCCGCCGCCTCGCTCATGAGCCAGCCGGCTGCGCGCGCGTCCGCGATCGACGTGCCGGTCCAGCAGCGCACGGCGTGTACAAGGCCGGTCACGCCAGCAACGAAACCAGGGAAGAGGTATGGCGAGTTGACTCTCCGCGCGGTGAACCACAGGCCGAGTCCGAGAGCGTTGGCCGGTAGCCAGAGCCGCGCGCTGGCCCAATCGAGCATGCTCGCCGACAGCGAGAAGCGCGAACCGAGCGAGTCGAAGGCGAGCATGTATAGAGACCATCCGATCGCAGCAAACAGGCCAGCTTGCAGCTTCGGCGGCAGGAGCTTTTCGACGTCGTTCACGGGCGCCTCCGCTGCGGCCAAAACCAGCAGCGCACCCAGCAGGCCCACCAGCACACTGCCGGTCAGGACCGTCGCCAGCAGCGATGCGCCACCGACGCCTGCCGCAGCCACAATCGAGGCAAATCGGGCAAGGAAGGGCATGACCTCGTACGACGTCGGAGCCAGGAGAAACCCTGTGCCCGCAAACCTAGTGACCACCGTTTGCATGGCCACGAACCCTAGCAAGGCGTGCTGCAAGCCGATGGTGAGTGGCAAGCCGACGGGACCGAAGACAATGCTGGTGAAAGCCGCGGCGTCAATAACGGTCGCAAGGCCGCTATACACGCCAGCCGCAATGTTGCCAACGACCGATGGAGGTTTTTCAGCAGCGATGAGCATGGAGGAGCGTTGAGGTGATGGAGGAGCCCGAGCAGGAGCGATGGGGCGAAGCGCGACGGCGCCGCCGAGCAGGGCGAGGTGCAACCAGGGACACCAGGCTGCTTTCATCGGCGGCCAGACGATGCTCTGCCTATGCTCGCGCAGCCTCGCGCCGCACGACAGCGTCGACAGCCTCGGCCGTCACGAGCTCTCCCACGCGAGCCTCAGGGCGACCTCTTGTGTGAACGTGAACACGACTCAGGGCAGTCCGGTGAAGGGAAGCACACAATCTGCCACGTGTATCTCCCGTTGGGATTAATCAGGATGCCCACAACGATTAACTTCGAGAATCCCTCTTGGACCTCGCACCTGAAGCTGAGCAGCAGATCTCCCGATGTGTACATGTATCGCTGTAAGGCTGTATTTCCCCACATGGCATGCGCCATGGTACCCCATATGCCCATTCTTCCAAACGGCCGGGAGACGTTGACGTCTCCCCGCTCGTCCCTTCCCTCCTGGCCGGGCTACTGAGGCTCCGCCGACTGTCTCTTCACACGTTGGTTCACGGCCGCTTAAAACCGTACAAGGTACAATACTTGGGGTCAAGCGGCATACTCGATACTGCCCGCTCAGAATACACACATACACCTTATACGACGTATTACATGAACCCATATATACACGAGACACGGGGTGTGCGGTTCCTTGGCGCTCGCCACCCTGGCTCGCCAGCGCTCCTCTATACTGGTTTCCCCAAAGCCAGAAATATTTCCCCGGAGCAAATGTGTTTTCCTCGGTGCAAGTCTACATGTACCCAAATTCTGGAATTTCGAGGATTTGACACGCGGGCACGGGCGTTTCCAAAAATAAATTTGGACGGGCGCTTTAAATTTGGAAGGCGGGCGCTTTCCTCGAAATAAAATTGGACATGCGATAAATATGCCCAAACTCCAATCTGTCCTTGAACATCAAGCACGTTTTTGACAATGCGCCTCGCGCATCAGCTGCTACTAACCCTCGCCCTCGCCGCGGCCACGCCGCCGCCACCATCCATTCCCGCGGCCCCAGCGCGGGCCCCGTTCGTGTCGTGCATCAGCAGCCACAACACCAACGGCGAGCTGCTCGAGAACATTGAGACCAACTTGAACGAAGCGAGCCTCATCTACAGCAACCTGGGCGGCCAGGGCGGCAGACCCGCCTTGCTCCCCCGGATCCCAACGCGCCAGGAGATGCGCATGGGCAACGTCGCCCGCTTGCGCGACGGCACTGTCATCGATCTCGTCATCACAAACCGATCCGAATGTACGCAGCAGGAACCCCACACATCCCTGCCCACACCCCGCGTACATCCCGCACGCACGCATGCTGAGCACGTACTCCACCGCACTTAAACCGCACGCCTCCCCTGACCTCTCATCCCCACACGTGCCCCCCCGCGCATTTCCCGCAGACCGCGCCTTCAGCGCCACCCAAAACGGTCTCCTGCCCAAGGGCGAGGGCGTCTTTGGCGCGTTCAACCTGAGGGCACCCTCGGCGTCTTCAACCGGCGCGCGCGCCCCCGCCTCGTTCGTCGAGCTTCGGTTCACCTTCATGGCCAACGGGAGCAACGTGCCGGTCGTGCTACCGCGCACGCAGCTCACCTTTTACGACTTGGGCCGCGGCCTCGGTGGCCTTCGCGAGTGCATGCAGATCCGGGGAACCCACGCGAGCTCGACCATGTCGTTCGTCTCCGACAAGACGGAGCTGACGGCGGACGAGTACAATGCGAGTGGCGCGAGCGGCAGCTTTCGAGCGCCCATCCAGGACCTGCTCAACATCGTCCCCGCGGGGGGCAGCCCGGTCCGCTTCCTGTACCCCAGCACGGACCCGTCTGCAACGCCCCTCTACTGCTCCACAGCCCAAGGGATCGGGGCCGACAAGCCGCAGGACCCGTACATGCTCACTGGCGTGCAGCGCACCCGCTCGGTGATCTTCGATTTCCATAACATCGCCTCCTTCGACGTGCGCCATTCGCTCTCCGGCGGAACAGGCATCACGGGGGGTCGCGACTTTCTCTTTGGGGGCTTGTCGAACGTCATGCCTCCTTTCTGCGACTTCTCCTCTCCCTCCGGGGCGGCGGCCTCCAGCAAGGAGCACCCGCGCCGCACCATCACGGGCAATATTTCAGCGGATTCTTTGAAGGAGCGTCCAGGCCGCCGCCTACAGAACATGTTCACACCCTCGCGGCCGCCACCCTTGCCGCCCCCGCCGCCGCCACTGCCCCCACTCTCCCCCGGCTGCCGATGCTCAAACGACTGTGTCGGATCGCCCGAGTACGCCGAGGACGGCACCTGCGACGACGGCGGCTTCGGCAGCTCATACGACGACTGCGAGCTGGGCACCGATTGCGCTGACTGCGGCGGTCAAGTTCGCTGCTTGTGGCCTCCGTCGCCACCGCCGCCTCTGCCGCCTCCATCGCTTCCGCCGCCTACGCCCCCTTCGCCTCCACCCTCGCCCTCGCCTCCGCCGCCCTCGCCTTCGCCGCCGCCGCGGCCGCCGCCGCCGCCGCCGCCGCCGCCGCCGT